>JAMKCH010078347.1:0-100066 GCA_023653785.1 Ophioderma brevispina | reverse complement strand
GCTTTATCATGACATGATTCGCTAATTCAAGTGTCTCGCTATATTTTAAGACGTGTAAGGTAGCATGATCTTAAACGTGTAAGGTTACGCGTAGAATCTTACACGTTTTTAGGACTGCTTGGCCATTCATAATCTGGTGTACAATTTTGGTATTTTTTTACAGAAACCGGGCAATATCAGTGAAATACTTAAAGGGGGCATATTCGGTGATCCATCACGCTCGGCCCCTCCGAGCTTACCTTTTGTTTTAAATAATCTGAACCGATAGCCTTAGTAATCCATGTGTACCTAATCTTACGTACAAATTCGATCGCATCTGTAAGAAATTCGCAATTTTGTATTTTTTAAACGGACAGAAATTACAACAAAGTGGCATATGGGACCGTGGGAAACAAACAATTGCTCATAACACAAAACCGCATGATCGGGATCAACTCAAATTTTGTGTATACGCTTTTCTCAAGTGAATATCTAGTGAATAATGAATAAAACAGAAGGTGCAGGATTCATAAAATGTACATTTAACTTCTATGGTCATCAACCATTGAATCATAAAGCAGGCTAAAAACACCGGGAACCATCCAAAAACCTTCCGGGAAACTTGCAAAGTGTCCACTTTTGTTTAAAAATCATTATTTTGACCATTTTGGACAGAAATTACGAATTTGGATTCCAGGCAATGCTCATCAAGCATTGAAACACAAAGCAGGCAAAAAAAAAAAAAAAAACAAAAAACACAGGGAACCATCAAAAAACCTTCCGGGAACTTTACAAAGTGCCCACTTTTGTTTAAAAATCATTATTTTGACCAATTTGGACAGAAATGGCCGATTTGTGTTCCAGGCAATGCCCCATAAAAACATGGTTGGTAGACGCAACGGTCTACAATATAATCCTGAGAATTCCGCATTTGTATGCCCGCGCCTAAGCCTGCGCTCGCGCCGAATACATTAAGCCAAGCTCATTGTCCGCAGCTGCATAGGCGCTGAGAAGGATACACCGGCTGCCCCGAAGGAAAATAGGGCAACAAGACAAGTTTATTGTTTGCGGGCATGAGCTTCGATCAGCCCAATCTTCACAACATCGTGACATGCCCTGCCTACCCCATTCCAAGCAACCAAAAAGCCCCCCCCCCCCAAGTACAAGCATACAAGCCGAACGCGGAGGACGGTCCACACGACGGCCCTGTGTTTCACAAGAAGGACCCATTGGTCTCCAAAGGCGACCTAATGGCCCATAAACGGACTAATTTCTAATTTCAGGATGGGACAAAACCCATACCACAACTAGAGCAATCAAGAGCAAGGTCCCGCGCTATAACCAACAAGCCGCGGCTAACAAGCATTATACCCAATTGGCATACCGCGTAAATTTAGAAGGACCTGGCAGGAGAAGCGGAGAAAGCGCCCTCAGTTTTGACATTGCGTTATCTGGTACCCATTTTTACAAATCATATAACTTTAAATAGTAGGTATACCCTCCCTTAGCTCATAGTGAATATATTCCAAAGCATAATAGCTTTGTGCTTACTCTACCAGAACAAAAGTACACTGTAAAACCAGAACTCAATAGTAGTGTTATTCATGAACAAAACAAGAATTAGTATTGTGTAATAGTCCAACAGATTTTCCAGCTTTTAACCATAGCCAAATGACCACTTCTGTTATAGTAACTCTGATCATCAATGAAAGACCTGTTGCATAATATCGTCATGAGTCTTCCAAACAGGCCAATCGACCATTTTGGCGAAATTGAGTTTTTTGCATATTATGATACTATATCACAAGCTCTTTTCATTTACCAAATATTGAGCAAAAATAACATTCCAATTGTTAGATATAATAGATTTTCACTTTGGGGAATCATACCCAAACGCCAAATGAAGTCTTCCAAACAGACCAATCTGCATTCGTCTGTTGCTGTATCTGAAAACCACCGCACGGCTGCTTATTAAGTGAGCTATCGATCAATGAGACACTGCGAGATTCATCTCCTCGCTTGATCAACACGGGGGGGGGGGGGGGCTATAGAAGTCTGGTCGAAGTTGATATTAATACAATGTGTGTAGCTGTATCTGAGACGATTTTTCCACACTCAAAAATATTATAAATTTTTCCAGTATTTTACTGACAGCTATTCTGCCGAATAATTACTGTGAAAATTACAGTATACTGTAAAAAACTGATTCAATCAAAACACTGAAAGTATATATTTGGCGAGTTATTACAGAGATTGCGAATGTTTATAGAATATAAAAAGCACTGACGAACATCATAACTTAGTAGGCCTATCCACAAATGTCAACCAAAATTTTAAGGTGCATATACTGTAAAATTCAGTTAATTTTGGTAAAACATATGCAATAAACTGTAAACTATAAAGTGAATTTGAATGAAAACTATAAAAGCTGTGGTTTATGGGATTTTGTTGGCAGAATTGCTCCCAGTATTTTCCTATAAGACTTAAGTATTTTCCTGTAAATAACTTATACTTGAGCACCATAATTGGTAACAATGTTTGATACTAATCAAGTTCATACGCGCATACTCTGATAAATTTAGACGTAATAGGCCTCGAAAATTTTTAATTTCTGTCAAGTATTGTCTTTTTCTGATCCTTTTTTTTACCGTGAAGCGCACGTACAAGATGCATGTTATTAGTGGTATAAACAAAAATATGCATTTTAGCTGCATGTGTTCTTTACCAGACATAGATTGTATGATGTCTTGACTGTCTAAGCTACGATCCGGGCGATGAGCACGGCAAAAACGAGCCTACGTTTATCAGTTTTGAATCGCGCCAGTTGAGTTTTATTTTATATCATTATTATTTATTGTTTTTTTAGACATATATTTTAGATGATCTTTTATTTTTGTAATGAGGCAACGGATAACGTTTCATGAGAATAACTTCACAAATACCCTATTTCCTTTGAGAAGTGATAACACAAACATACATGTATTAAGTTACGGTAAATTGTGCAAATATAATAACATTTACTCAGTTTACACCTGTTTGCTGCAAATTAAGGACGCACCATTAGATATCCATGGGGGGGGGGTTAGTATTTTGAGAAAAAAAATTACGCCTTAGAAGGTGAAAGAAAAAAAAAAATTCACTGCTTAGAGTGTGAAAGAGAATAAACAATTCACCCTAAGACTGTGAAATGAAAAAAAAATTCACTCAGAGAGGAGACAAGAAAAAAAAATCACCATTTATTCCTTGTCAAAACAAAAAAACAACCCCGCCACAGAGGGGACAAAAAAAAACATCAACCCTATTAATCATTGGTCTTTTTCGGGGTATATGCTAAGTTATCTATAGGAATCTGCCTTTTTGCCCAAGATGTGCACGTTTTTTGTTTGATGCAAAATTAGAATTATAAATATTTTACCAAGCAATGGTAGTTTGCTATATGTTTTGCTACATATTTTCACCCCTAAATATTTTTTTTCACACTTTGGCAGTGACAATCGGGGTCGGGGTCGGAATCTTGAAAAACCTTTCCTTTAGGGGCACACCTTATATTTGTGGCACATTGTCTCCTGAGATTTTGACCTTTTTTTTATTGACAAGTGGCAAGTCACCTAATACTTCGGAAAGGAAAAGTGTCACTGGTATGTCCCCAAGTTATAAGCCTGTTCAAAGTATAAACCTGACGGGGAAGTCCTCTTTAGCTCTATGTGTTTAGCGCGCTCGCTAGGGTGTTTTTGAAAAATATAATTTTGATTTTTCAATGGGCTACACTCTCATATGGTAGATTATAGATATAAAATAACATTGATTTTCGTAAATGTTTAGAGGGGTGCCACTGGCCCCCTCGAAGTAAAGCAATGGGTTTTTTGGACCACTTTTGAAACATCAAAAAAAGTTTGATTGTATTGAAGCTACTTCGACAAAAACTTGACATCAGATAGATATTGTTTTTTTTACACCATCTGTGAAGAAAATACTTTTTTTGATCATCACTTTGATTGCCAAAGGAATGCATTTTGGTTTCAAAAGTGCATCATTCCGGGTGCAGTCAATCATTCAAAAGCCAGTAAATAAACAGCGAACAGGCCTTGCATATTTTGTCAACTCACTCATCAAGTGCAAAGTTCTTTTGCAGAGTAATGTACCAATTTCACTCGCGCCAGGATGACGTAATAAGCAGCACCCCGGATCACCCTACCGTTGCTATATTTCGATCGGGGTTCAAAACTGAAAAGCGTGACCCGTAGACCAGTCACGATGGATGACGCAACACTTCGATAGTGAATTCTAATTACGCACTCTAGGTATCATTTAGCCATGTTTACACACAACACCATCGGGGTTAGCCCGATTCACGCTCTTGATGTGCACGAGTCGGGGCTACTTTTAACCTGATTCAAGTGGTCCAGGGTTGTCCATTGTTTAGCTAGCGCTCATAGCAGGCTATCTGTGGACATGAATCGAGGTTAAAAGTAGCTCCGGCTCGTGCCCATCAGAGTGTGAATGGCGCGCTCGCTCCTATGGTGTACACACGGCTATAGTATCATGAGTATAGGTTACACGGGAAACCTGTAACAAAGGTACTTCAATGTTTCATGGCAGCACAGTACTTATTAGGAGTTTGATGTGTAATTCAGAAATCATTGATAGTTACTAACTTTGTAAAATCATTGGTGCAACCATGGGAAGTACATATAGGTTCTTTCTTCTGTGTTTTCATAGTCTTATTTGATACAACGAATGTGATTCTTGAGTGTGGTACAGTAACACACTTGTCTTGGGTGTTACGGAACACAATGGCATGAAAAAAATATTCAATCTAATGAGATGGGACACTTACTAAAAGCTCTTCCACAAATTTAAAAACATTAGGGTGCTTATAAATTTGTAAAAAAGAGAAAACTAACTTATTTAGTCCTTGTAAGCTCGCCTTCTCAATCCCAAGGATGCTGACATTACTGCCAGCATTTTTATCAACCTGAAAAGCATGCAGTCAACAGCTCACACACACCATTGTATTGTGTATGTGCTACTCCCCTCTTTTATATGACAGATCATTGTCTTACTAAAAAGCATGCACTACAATGCCTTGACTCCTGGACTGAATACTTTTGATTGTGTCACACACATGCTAGATACACTATCACTTCTGCAGGGATGTCCACCTGATTTCCATGGTAATTGCCATAATTGGCCACAACTCTTCTACTCACTAGCTGTTTTAACTGTTTTTACCATAAATTATAAACATCCCAAGGTTTTCCAAATTTATGGAAATGGTTTCAGTAAGGGTCGATTTCATTATGTCTGAATATTTTTTTTTCATGCCATTGTGTCCATTTAAAGATCTTTTCTCAGACAAGTTAAGATAATCATATGAAAAAAATCCAGTTAGTTATCATAAAAAATGTGAGATCTGAAATCTTATCTCCAAAGCTTATTTATTGGAATTGTATGAAAGTGATAGCCTAATACAGTGGGTTCATTTGTTAAACCTGAATGAACACAACAATGAAATAATACTGATGTCCTGTTTTGATTAGGTTTCATTGTGTTGGATGAAAAGGTGCTGTGATCTGCTTTGATATTATTGGTATTGTGGTTTAAGGAAAATTTTCTGTTTCTTTCAAATAATCCAATGCCTGTATTTTCACACAGAGACAATTTTTGAACACTTTTGTGGGTTTTTTTACAGTGATGGAAATGGAGATGAAAATGACACTATATGTAACATTTTTGACACAAATGATCATGGTGTATTGACCTTTACTAGTGGTTAGACAAGATGTTTGTTGGATGAGGGGGGTACATTTATTTATTGCCATCTTACAAAATTGAAGTGTCCAGCATGACGTCATAATTTTGAGGAAAGTGCGAAGATACGAAATAGGGTGGAAATTTGAATTTCTCAATTTTAAGCGACCCAAACACCTTATGATAGCACTAAAATGCTCTTATTATATAAAAACTAGTCATTTCCCATCATGAAAATATGATATCCTAAACCTTTTCGTTGGGGCTCACCTATCTTTTCCTATACCCCGGTGGATGTTTGTTTTGGATAAAAAAGGAGCAAATAGTCACCTACATCAAAAATTACATTTAATAAATTGGCACCAAAAAAGGGGCTTAGCTAGCCGGGGAAAAACCTGAAGGTGACAACCACCACCCCCCCCATTAGGTAGACCAGGTTAAGATCAATAAGGCATGTAAAACAAAGAACATCAAAATCTTTTCGTTTTTCCTCTTTACTTTCCTATATTTTCCCAAATACCTACGTATTATTTTGCGTTCCAGCAACTTAGTGATTAGTAATTTCACTAACTTGATAATTTATCAGTGTTTACTAAATTAAGTGCAAAAAGTAATGTGGTTTTGAGTACATGAACACAATGCTCCTTCCATTTTCAGCCACTCATATAAAATACATGATTAATGGGAACTTTAAAAAGTTACTATTTGAAATTCAAAAAAATTGAATGCAACTCGATTACGCTTATTGAGTAGATCAGGAAAATATTTTCTTTTTCAATTCCAATAACGAAAGATGGTTAACATGGAAAATTCCTCATTTTCTGTATTTTCAATAAATAACCCCTTTGATAATGAGAAATGGCAATTTGATTGAATTAAACGTCAGAAGTCGTGTCGGGCCACACTGCATCTTAACATAAGAGGAAAGTTTGCAACAACAGAAAAAAAAAAGTATAAGAGAACTACTATAAGAGTGCTATGACGCCAAAGGTGAAACATAACGCAATGATTGTTGATGATAAAAAATTAAATAAGATCATGGGACTATGCAATTTTCATTTCAAATTGTTCCGATATACCAATCCGAAGTCGTTATTTTACGAGTTGAGAGACGTCAATTAGATACTTCCTATGGTTTTCGTTACATGAAAGTAGTAAGCCTACATGATATGGTTTTTATTTTCAGTGGCCAGTGGACAATACTGAAAATTTAATAACTATCACTGTAAACACCATAGGATTAAAGCGTTGTTTTTAGTTTAATTTTACTGAAAATAACAGTTTCATTATAAACACGTGTTGTATGTGTGATCATTAGAATAAAGTGATTTTCGTCCGAACGCTCGTAAATTTAATACAAAATAAATGACTGATAGTAAGATACAGCTTTCTTCTTGATAAACTATTGATCTTTGAGCCGTTTTACTTCACAAGATCAAAATATACACCTAGAAGCAATAAACAGATAATCACAACTTCTTCCACTTAACGTTATGAAAGTTATTATGTCCATTAATTCACAAAACAGGGTTTCAAACGATAGACATACGCTTTGGAGTCTTAGTGTACTAACACATGTGGGCCGATGACAATTTGGAAAAACAGGCAAAATAATGTAAATTTTATGTCCATATACCAGGCGTATAAAAACGACTACAACGGAGCTTTTATTCGATTTTTTTTTCGAGAATCAACATTATGTACATGTAACGTTTTATGAGCGCAGCGTAAGAAAACGGGTTTGTCAACGGCTAAAGAATTGTCGCCGTCGTCAAGGGCAGTAATTTAATTTGGCCGTTCGATATTGTATTTATTAGTGCATCAAAGCGCCAATCGTTCGCTCATGTATTGTATTGGTGATAATGCGCATTGATTATCCTGGCAGCGTTCTGGCTCAGTGCTTGGTTTTTTCACAATTGCATCTGTTTTCATCACATGCGGACGTGTGGTCCAGATTTTAGAAAATTGGTTCTACTGGAATGTACGTGTAATCGGCAATGATTCGCCATTTCGTGTGCCAAATTTACTGATATATGGTTGTGATTACATCGTTGGCATACAGCTTTGGTATAATAATATCTGAATCCGAGGAGTCCGCCGGAACATTCGGTGTTTGGATCAGGTCATCAAGAAATTATTGATGCGTTTTTTCAGTTCCATTCCATAAAATGACTCGCGGATCAGGCGGATGGAGAACCAGTGTTTACGGAACATTCAATCAATGGAACATTATTTGACATTGAATGGAAAGGACCATATCACTCGCAATGCGTAGATCAAGCCGGTCAGCAGTCCAGTAGTTGTTAAACAAGTATCTGTAAGTTCGTTGAACCCCCCGTGGAATGTGTAAAGTTGGTGCCAGTAGCAGTCAAACTGGCGAGCGTAGCCATAGGCTTACCGTGAGGCGTATAAGGGTAAGGACTGCGTCATGATCAACACCCGTGGTCAAATCAAGGGCAAGGACAGCCTCCGTTAGCCAATGTACAACAGTTAACGTTGCAAGGACAATAACCCATGGTCAATATTCGGCAACCAATACCTATAGCGATGCTTCAGCGAGTACAAGTCATGCCATCATTGCAAGGTACTTTGGTGTTCGGACTTAATGTAATGAACCATGCCAATGTTACACTAAATTCTGGCTGGGTTTGTGGTCAAATTCTAGTCAGGTTTTTCGAAATTGAACCTAACAATGATCATCCGTCATCAAGTTATCACAGCTGTTTGATAGTCGGTTTCTTACGTTGGTCTGGAAATAAAACAAAAATTATCAATGGCGACCACCACTTGTTACAAACTATTTCTGGTTTTATTCCATTAACTAAGGCTGTGTAAAGGTCGAAAGTTCATTCCGGGCAAATTTGTTTTTGTTTTCCTAATTCGCTTTCAACCCCCCCCCTCGTTCTTTCTCAGGAAGCATTGACGTATTGCGGGCGCTTCAGCATTCATTCATGACCATTTGTAGGGCCTTTATTGCATGATTCCCGCAATGGATTTTTCTGGTTTCTTCAGAGCTATTAGCCCTGCATCCCCTACTTATATCATTGTCAATATGGTGTCGCCACTGATTCACATCATTATTGAAATATAAACGAAAAACTTGCATGGGGTCAAACAGCCGTGTGTCAAACTCTTCATGTACAAGATAGTGAAGGGGAGTTAAGTTGTTTTGGCTTCACTGTTGAAGCATTAATAGATTCCAGGGTCCTGTGGATATGAAATTTGTAGTTGTGGCGGAAGTCATTATTTTACAAGGCGACAAGCCCAAAGGCAAATTAATTCCATTTCAAGTGTGGCAGGAAATATTCGTGCCGTTTATATCCTCTAAATCTTAATGTGGGGTAGTTTATGAAATGTCGTGCAATTTATGTCATATGGTTCTGTACTAAATCAAGGACCATCGGGAAACCTGAACGTTCATTTTAAACTACTGATTGACGTTCAAATGGTGAAATACAGGGCAATTTTCGGTGGGTCCTGTGAAATTTTTTCAATGATTTTGGTTTTCGTGGGCGATCCTTATAATAAATAAAAATTCTTAAACGGGAAGGGCGGTCAAGTGGAATAGCATGAAAACTGTGCAACGAAATTGTGGCTGCTGCAAGCACATGCAACATTCAAAATGGGTAAATAGTTGTACCAAAGGGCAGTTAGTCGGTTTGTTATAATATTATTAGTATCTCTGTTATAACTATATCGTACCGATAGGTTTAAATTGCCAGGAGTGATAAAACAAAATGTTCACAAACAGGAAACAATCAAATCGAGGGCTCTAAAGCTTAATCAGCATATGTTGCAAAATCAAACAAACTAAACCAAATAGAAAACACCGATAGGGCAAGTGAGATCTTTCATGGTCCTTGCCCATAAAAACAAATGAACCATGAAGTCGGAGGGGTATTTCTGAGTCTCCAGTATACTATGCAACTTAAATCCGGATTTATTAACCCCCACTGCGATTTGAACCCGCGGACTCTTGGCTACAAAGGCAAGCTCCCTAACCAATTAGTCCGCGGACATTTCTGTTTAGTTATAATCACGTGGCCACCATGAAGGTTGCAGTTTTTAGCCAGTTATATTTATTCATACCCTGACTTGACTGCAAAATTGTATTGTTTTGGTTTTTAATTCAGATTTAGGCTGGCATATAAGGGGATCGTATGCAGGTGATTTGGTGCAACGTAACTCAATTACAGATTGGCATATCATAGCTCTGGTATGTTGTATAAGAAAATCCAATTGGGAAGCATGCGGGTCCATTCACCGGTAAATGTTTGGATTGGCGTGTAGTGTATGCTCCATATAGTAATTTTGTGGTGGCCATATCACACGTGATAAGGGCTAGGGGATATGGTGGCTATATACAGAAAAATCAGCATTCAGGTTATCACCAGTACACCCGGTATTTAGAGTTATAGGGAGTCAAAATAAATCGCCAATACGATTATAGATAAAGCGCTTTCATTGGGGCATTATGGTCCCCAGGCCACTTTGTGGTTTTCTTCTTTTTGGATTGAGGCTTCAATTCGAATGATCGCCCTTTTGAATGGTCAGGCATTCCACTTTTGGCTTCATTTCATCGCCGCAATGGAATGCTGGGTAATACATCATACCAGGCCTTGCTGTTTTTTCAAGATATTTTTAGAGTTGGGTTGCTCCATTGGCACGGACGGAATTAATGATGTCCAAAAATCATTATCGCTTATGTAGGTCTCCTAATCAATTTCCGGGTTTTCAAACTGTTTCTGTGCCCACGAATAATTAGGGAATTAAAAAAGATAAGTTGGTAATGCGCATAACGCTATCAACCGTTCTCTCGAGAAATTGCCATTGCTAACTGGTTCCTGATCATTCGTTTGCAGTGCAATATCGCTAGGCAGGGCTTTCTTTCGGTGTTTGATTGGCTAACATGTAGCGCTAAACAGGCATGGTTCAACATTTAATTGTCCAAGGTGCAAGGTGACCTGCAAATGGCAAATGTGGCTTATATTTTGCTTTATTGGAGGAGTTCCCTTATTCCAAGGCAAATAAAAAAAAAATTTTGTGCAAATGCTCATAACCATGGCTAGAGTTTTTTCCCCCTATGTTCGTGGGCATTTGTATTGTGCGGTAATCATGTTGTGGGAAAATCGGATATACTCAGGGTCGGATACCTGCAGGAGTATCATTTAATATAAAATAAACTTCTAGCTAAATCTACATGGGGCTCATATCAAGGTTGTGAAATTTAAACAACTATCAATTCATTTGATTGGGCATGGCTCGCTCAATTACCTTCTATTGTCGCTTATATTGCGTTTGCGTTTTAGACCTGTAGGCTCATCGTAATCTCTTTGCTTTTTGAAGCCATTTGCATTCATGTCAGGAATTAAGGGAAGGGGTAGGCGCTTAAATCACAACAACTGGCAGTAGACGATCGGTAACTTTGATTTATTGGAATGGGCTCGTGCAAATTTTACCGTCAAATTGCAAATCGGCATATGTGGCACACCGTGTTTATAGCAGTCTTTCTTCTAGCTTTTTGGTTTGTAGGGTAGGGAATACACGTGTGGATCCATGAAATGCGTTATCTCAAATTTTTGTCTGTTCTGGTTATTTTATTGTTGAATCAAATTATTCAAGTGGCCTTCTTTTAAAACTGTCAAATGGCAATTCCACCCCTAACTAGATTTGGTGGTGTTTGTTACATGAGTGTTCTGCATAGGACATTAAACAATATTGCACAATAGGCGCATGGTCTTGTTCGGCTAATTGTAATTCATTTGGTGGCATGGTTTGCAATGGAAGGTCAGAATTAATTTAGCATTTCGGAGCTGGGTTTGCAACATCACGAGTAGTGCTGCGACTTAAAATGAAATGCAGGGGTGTGACGTTCGGCCATGAATTATTGGGTCGGTGGAAATCTAATGTTTTTCGGCCATATTAGGTCTGTCAGATAATTTAATTCTTTTATTTTAATATATCCATCCATGTCAGATCTCGGCTTTCTTTTCAGAGATGCAGGTGTGAGCTTAAAGCAATTTTTACATGCGCTTCGCGTGAAAAATTAGTAAAAGGTCTGACATATATTTTGCAGAATGGCTTTAGAGTTCGATTTTATTTCTGTCTTTACTTGATTTAAATATCTTACATGTCAGTTTTGCAAGTAAGTTTTGAGTTTGGACTGTAATTGTAGGATAAAGAGGAGGAAGTGAAGTAACGGGAAAGGGTGATGTACATATCAGGCAAAAACATAAAGGTCTTGTGAATCTACCTCCCAGTAGGAATGATTTTTTGGTCGATATTTTATATCGGGAATATTATAAAAAGGTGTAAGGAACCAGGGGCGGGTAAGGGTTGTGATAAAATTGATCTCAATGATAATGCTCGCAGGTTCGCAAAGCTTGGATAAACGCACACACATATCAAGAACTCCCATGTTTGTCAACCCCCATTTGATGTTCCGTTTGGGGTGCGTTTTGGAGATTTTGGCATGACGTAATCGGGTGCTTGTTAAAGTGACCTCGTTTTTTCTGCAAATTCCTGTGGAATTTCTGCTTCACGCGGCTAGTGTGGGGTTTCTGAATTTAAAGTTTTTTTAAAAAAAAAAGGGGGGGGGGGAATTTTTTTGTTTGGAAATTGTTTGCCAAAGAATTTCTTTGGCGGAAAAAGTGCCTGAACTTTGAATATTCTGACGTTTATATTTATATGTCAAACCATTAGGGAATTTAGACAAAGTGTGGTGGTTAGGAAGAACTGGCCTGGCCAATTGACGGGTCGATGGCAATGATAACCTGCGTTGGTGCTCTTCCAGGAAAGTCTTCCTCGCACCAATGAGTCTGGATACAGATCTGTATGGAACCCTTAAAGGCGTATAGGCCATATGTAGACCAGTTCAATAATTATCATTTCAGGTTCATTTCTGCATGTATGAAAATGATGTGTTGTGGCATACAAACACAAAACCTTGTGCTCCTGCATGTGACAGATGCTCAGTTGCATCGGGTGTGAAAATGCTATTTTTAGCTCTGGGGACAATAACGTTTTATGAGAGCAGCGTAAGAAAAAGGGTTTGTCAACAGGCTAAAGAATTGTCGCCGTCTGTGCAAGGGCAGTAATGAATTTTGCCGTCGATACTGTATTTCATTAGGTGCATTCAAAGAGCAAATCGGTTTCCCAACAACCCCAAACCAAAGCCAACCCCCCCAACCCCCCACCACCCCCACCCCCCCCCCCACCCACCCCTCTCAGGTATTGTATTGGGTTGCTATGACGCATTGAGTATCTTGGCAGCGTTCTGGCTCCGTGCTTGGTGTTTTTTCACCACTGCATCTGTTTCATCACATGCGGACGTGTGTCAGATTTCGAAAATTCCCGCCCTTCCTCACATGTGGACATCCTTTTTGCATCATATTTGGGGCTTGCCGTTGTACTTTTAATTTGAGTTAAACTTCCCAAATACATTTTACATACCAACTTTTAATAATATATATATATATATATATATATATTAATATATGTATATATATCTATAATATAATATATATAGATAGTAGTTGCAGTTCGGTATGGTGATTCGCTTTGGGTCCGATTTGGCAAATAAATTGGTAAATAAATGTGATGTTGAAGCAAGCAAAATGAGTCGGAAAAAGTTTTTTTCCGCAAAATATGATATTGAGATATAGCCAACAAAGAGAAAATGTCTTTTGTTCCTTTGATATTGCCACCCTTCAACTGATATATCTTTGGAATTAATGTCAATTGAATGGGGTGTCAGCAAACGTAGCTTGTAATGGTGGCAATACAGTTACATGGAAAGTAAAAAATGAATCTGACCAGAATTCAGACTCATTTGCGTGATCACATCACAAATAGTGTGAATGTACAGTATGCAGATACATGGTAATGCTGTTTGGTACAGATCCGGTTTTCGACTCGTTCGGCAGGTTAAAGGGTATTTAAACATTTTATCGGTGTATAAAGTATTGCAGAATCGGTACTGATCAGCTTCGATTTGGCAGGATAAATGAACTAGTATTTGCAGTTCGGTACAAGACCGCTTTGGGTCGATTTGGAGGTCCAATTGGCAATCAATTTAGGTAATTCAGCGTAATAATAGCACATCGGTATAAGATCCGCTTTGGATCTGCGATTTGGCTGGTAAATTTGAAGTATTAGAGTCGGCAGATGGTATAAGGTCCGCTTCGGATCTCGATTTGGCTGGTTAAAGGTTGTAGTACTTTATGTTAATGGTAATCAATTGGGTTACTTCAGCCGTAATAATAGCAGATCGGTATAAGATCGCTTTGGGTCTCGATTGGCTGGTAATTTGAAATATTATTAAAATTTTTATTTTGATCTAGAGTGTCGGCAGATCGGTATAAGGTCCGCTTCGGATCTCGATTGGCTGGTAAATGTGCTGTATTTATGGGGTAGTGATGCCAGCAGTTCGATGTAAGATCCGCTTCGGGTCTCGTTTGACTGGTTAAAGTTGTAATTGTATGTGGATTTTATCCGCAGATCTTTTATTTAAGATCCGCCTTGGGTCTCGATTGGCGGAATTTTGTTAATTTTATTTGTAGTACTTATGTTCAAGGTGAGTGTCAGCAGGTCGGTATAAGATCCGCTTTGGGTCTCGATGTGCTGTAAAATTTGAATTGTATGTGTATTTTATGCGCGATCGGTATAAGTCCTTTTTCGGGTAGTGTTTGGCAGGCTAGATTTATTATTATTCATGGTTACGTCAGGAATAGTATTTATTGTAGAAGTTGATGGTGAAGGCGGCAAAATGTCTTGAAATTTGTAATACTTGTGATGTTTATATTATATGCAAACCATTAGGAATTAGACAAGTGTGGGAGGTAGGAAGAAAATGGCCTGCAATTGTACGGTCGATGGGGCAATGATAACTTGCGTTTGGTTCTCTTCCAGGAAATTCTTCCTCGCCATCCAATGAGGTCTGGATACAGATATTTATGGTAACCTTAAAAAGGCTATTAGGCTACATATTGCAGACCAGGTAATATTTATAATTCAGGTCATTTCGCAGTATGCAAATGATTTGTTTGATAGCAAAATAATTGACATTGTGGTCTGCATGTGACTACTCAGTTGAAATCGGGTGTGAAAATGCGTATATCTTAGCTCTGTGGACAATCAGTATTATGAATTTTTCCAATTATACGATTAAGTACTAAAGTTACCAGAAAAAAATGCTATAAATTTTACAAGAAAATTATGGCAGCAATTCTTCCAGCAAAACTCCGTAAAATCCATCCTTTTACAGGTTTCTATTCAAATTAACTGTATATTTAAGCTGGTGTGTATTATATTTACTTGAGTTTAAATATTTGATTAAAGTTCAATTTATTAATACCAATCTTTTCTATCTTCACTGGCACATTATTTTGCTGTAAGAGACAATGACACATTAGAAAACCGTAGAAAGCATAGTCATTACTAGCGCCCTCCGCAGGCACAAAGTATGTTAAAAATGTGAATACACCGCTCAGGCGATCGATCGACTCTGTTTGAGTACGCCAAACAGTCATTGCTCAGATTGAAAAAGATGGAAAGGACACACAAATTGGCAATGACGCATCCGTAGTCGTAGGAAAGGTAATCCAAGCAAAGCATCTTACAGAGGAGGGAACCAAACTAAACACATGAAATCCAACAAGATAAGGCCCCGGTTCCCCGCGAGTATGTGAAATAACTCGGCAGACTCGCATCAGAACCTGTAACATTCCAGACGCTGGCTTTGTTCAATCAGACATCAAACAAGATAATGCCCAGGTTCCTGCGAGTATGTGAAATCCTGCTTACCTCACATTTCGCATCAGAACTGTCAGCAAGTCCGGCCATCGCAGACGTAGGCATCATCTCAAGCGCACCCCACAGGACGCATCCCTCCGTACACTGCAAGTGTGCGCGCACCACATGCACAACAAAGGTGCTAAATCCTTGCACGTATGCGATTCGAGCAGAAATCGCCATCGACATTTGGCAACACAGGATTTCAAACCCGGATTTCAAACAAGAGAACATTGGTTCCTCAATAAAATCATGATTAAGACAATAATTTTGGCCTAACAATTAGAGCAATGGGCCTATCCCAAATGTATGCATATTTATTGGCCGAAGAAAGACTTCTCTGGCCAGCAAATGTTGGCATAAATATCACGTAAATAAACCTATATTACAATTTAATATAGGCCCTTACTCAAGAAAGATGAAAAACTACTACCATTTGTGGAACTTGTTGCCAAAATGTTTACTTGTCCGCACACAAAATTTTGGATCAAAATTTTGACCAGAACCGCCCCTCCCCCCTCCCCCGCCCCATTTGTGGAGTTGGGAAGAGGAAGAGCGATAAAAAATACAATAAACGCTGAGTCGCGTGGACCAAAAATGACAAACATTGAACAGAGTACAATTAACAATAAAATCTATAATCGCGGCATTAGTTAATGCCAGATTAGAAAAATAAACGCGTAAAAAAATAGCAACGAATGTTAACTTAAAAGATTGAAAGCGGCACTGGCCCATTTAAACCAAAACTTCATTTGCACGCAATGAAGCAAGGCTACCAAATAACGCAAAAAAAATTTAACATTGCCCAAATAGGGGTCATGGTTAAGAGGCCACAGATAACAAGTACCTGAAGCCTAACCTTTAAATTTTCGAAACGTGGCAATTGCATAAAACCAGACGCGAGCACATTGAGAATAAAACGAAAAGGGGCCCGACGGGACAAACAGTGGATTGCCGATGTCTGGCTGAAATAATGCTCCGGCAAGTCTATTATTAAAAGCCGTACTGTTTTACCCAAAATGGATCTGACTTGGGCTTAATAGCCAGGTTAGGGCTAAATGTAAAAAAACCTAAAAAACGCGAACGCTGAAAACGCAATATTAACGAATGTGCCAGATCCTCTTTTAAACAAATTGGAAAATGGGGGGTTGAAAAACTCCAAAACAATAAACACCAAGGAACGCCCATTGGATACTTTTAACTAAATTATCACCAATACATTAACTAGCCTTAAATGCATATTTTGTTATGCTTTAAAAAGAACCAACACATTATCAGTCATGTTTTGAAACAACGCAATGACGTAAACACACCTCCTTACCGACTATTTGAATGTCAGATCAACTGCATTACTTAATTTTGCTGAAGCTAATGTTTCTGAAGAGATTGGGGTTGGCCTAGTCCCCCCCTGGCCTTCATCAAACGTCGAAACGACGATTCATTAGGTCAGTGGTCAAGTCCATTTACTTTAAAATATTTGCAAGTTTTCTTTGGTTTTGAGCTTACTGTAGATGATTTAACTTACTAGATGTATTTATGTTCGAATATGCTCGCGGCGTGTATCATTCTTGTTGTGTTCGTATGATACCACTCATTTCCAGACTGGAAATAACATACATGTGGTATGACAATTCCTCATAACGTGAGACTGCGATATAGTAAAATCATACTGGCACATGCGAAAAGTCGAGTACCAAGAAAGGGAAATACATTTGTGTATCTGCAGACCTTATAAAAGGTTTGGTAAGCGTCCTTAACCCCCGATCGCTCCACAACACAGACACACCGACAAGGAGACGACAGTCGATCTCGCCAGTACTACGTAAACTTGGCGCGCACCCTCGAACCTGAAAAGAAAAATTAAACAAAGCAGGAAGGTGTTCTTGTGGATGCTCCAGATTTCTTTATAAATAAAAGCATAGTCCCAAATTGGCAATCAAATTGCATTGCAGACAAAGCCTCCTGACCAATAAAAATGGCTGGCACAATGATTGAGATTGAAACATACAAAGAATAACCTAATACATGAAACCGCTAATACGAAATGACTGACAGTTAATTAATTTTCCCCATACAAATGCACACGAGAAAAGAATGCAGAAACTATAGTCGATCCAACACCTCATATGTCCCCCACACCAATTGCGTGGAGGTATAAGCACTAATGTAACAGGGCAAAATAAGCTTCACAACAAGTCCTTGATTTTGAAAAACCCCTCGAGGATTAAATGAGAGTACCAAAAAGATCACTGCCACCAGTGTTGGATTTAAGCCGTTCGGACCGATAGAACGCTTGAGCGTTTCCCTTGCAAATAATAAAACCTTCAAAATGTGGAACATCCAAAGATGAAGTTTGGCACAATTTTCAACGTTTTATAATTGCTTTACAACTCGGGCAATGCGTTTTTGCCTTGGAGAATGCATGTGAATTGCTATACTGAGAGATCTAACATGTCTTTAGGTGACCGTTTCAAAAGAAATCCTAATTTAATTCCCGGGTTGAAAGGGTTAAGGAAGGGGCAGGCCATCAAATTTTTCCTTGCGTTATGCAGGTGCATTTGAATGTCCAAATGTACACCAAATAAATTTAGTTAGACATGTACAGAGTAGTACAAGTCTCTGTAGGTGATTATATTAGCGGGGTTGCACGTATTCAGAACAACAAAGATTAGATTGACATTTGGCCACTGGGGACATCCTATTGAAATATCAATTGGAAGAAAGCCATGAAGAACTGCAAAGAATTTTATAATGCAATAATCATAGCAGTAGAGCCCTGTCACCCCAATTTCACTTCTAAATATAGCCATGGCGATCCAAAACATTTTTATTGGAATAGAAAACTCCTTGCTGTTAGCAAGGAGAATATTGTTGTACTGACATAAAATCAACCGATCAAGTTTGGACGGAGGACAGCGTCAGGGAACCGGAATAAGAACGATGATGCTGAATTGTAATTGGAATTTAAAACTCAAAACGTATACTAAGGCCTAAACACCATGCGTGTTATGAAAGATTGCCAATGTGAATGGCAAACAGTACTTTTTTACACTCAGCCATAAATTTAACCTGACGCGTAGCCAAATTTTTTTTTCCTATTGTGAATCGGCCTCCCAGTAACTACCGATACACCTGAAGTTTGAGCACCCTACGTCCTATAAAATAGGCCGCATCCCCAAACTAAGAGAGACGGGCGTAAGAGTTTGGATCGACTATAAACTCTTAGAAATGGACCCCGGAATAAATAAAGCTGGCATAACTTATTTTTTTTTGTGTTTAAAAGCACGCCCAGAAAAATATAATCAAGGGTAGGAAATGTCATCAAAAAACCGCCGAAAACTAGTGTTATTAAAGACTTTCCGGTACATGGAAGGGCGCGGTTTTACACACATCGTACGAAGACGATGTTATGCATAATGACCGTCACTGGAAATTGGCCATTTACACGCAGCAATGTTTAATCACTAATTTTGGAATAATTTAATCAAATTATCAGTATTACTGAGATCACTTAAACTTAGGATTACGCAGGTACTAATAATGACAACGGGGACGAGTCAGAAAATGAGTGCCCACCAGACTATTTTGCGGCAAATCCTCCCCAAAATAATAATGTTGGCCCACATTTAATTAAATCGTTGCCCAAAATCATTAATACAAAATCACTAGAGGATTAATGGAATCCCAAAAAGTTCATAAATAAAACCTTCAACATTCCACATTGGTTCCAAATATTTACCAATTAAGGGCCATAAAAAAATAAGGCGCAACAATAATTAGATTCAAAATATTAAATGTAAGGCAAATGCATCCCGAGGTTAGGCACCGAACATAGCTGCCATATTGGCATTTTAACTAAAGGCGATAAGTTTCAAATTTCCATTTTTAACACGAGGAATATTTTTTTTGTTGTAAAATGTTTTCTCTATAGAAAATTGGGGGGTTAACACATTATCTTACATATAACGACATGGTACTTGCATTACTTCAACATGGCTATTTGCTGACTATGTTTTGTAATCACCTATACACAAAACATACTTCATGGTCGCCAATTGGATTTTTTCAGCTGATTCAGTCGATTCCCTAGTTTCGCTGCATTTACAAACCGCAGGACAGTAATTGATTCAAAATTTGAAGTTCCGAAACGAATAATATACAACATTCATAAAAACATGGTATTAAATTGGTATTGACCTAATTGTCTTGAAGCTGTTAAACATGGCTGAATCGGACTATTAACCACCAACGGCTGTGGCATACCAATAAAAATTTAATGCATCCAAATTAACTGACAAAAACGCCTCTAAATAGCCGCCGGAAATCCCTGACGACGTTAACTTAATTAAACATTAATGAGACCTCAATAGTGAATTTAAGTTAGAAAAGATTAGTGAATCGCACAATTTCCTTTTAGAAAAGTAGTACCCAAAAAGAAAAGTTGAGCCGGGGGGACCCAACTATACTAAAAAAAAATCCCTTTAGCTAGAATGGATGGCGCAACGTTGATTGGAAAAGTCCTGCAAACATACATTTTATTTTGCGCTTGTTTATTGTTTGAGAGGCAGTAACAAACGGAACAAAAAGAGAAGATTCACTGAATAATGTAATGTTCCTGAAGAATCATGCAAAACTCTAAGACATTCCTAGCAGCACAAGAGTATCCCCCAATTTCCCATATTTGAAGTCCCCAAAGCTAATTTTGAATAAAAATCCAATTTTAGTGGAAAAGACGTTCATACCTTGGAGGCTAACATGACCAGAACATTTTTAGGATTAATAATAAGAATAAGAGAAAGACCGGTTCTTAAAGGGCATAACGCCATAGATTTTCTTGATACCCCCACCATAAGAGAAAGAAAAAGACAAAAAAGAGAAAGCGAGAGATAAAATTAAGTTAAACTTTAAATGTTCATACTTATTAATAATGGGTGTTGAAATTGCCACACGAAAATGGGAATGAACAATTAAACTGCGCCATTGGCATGAGATGGCCTAGACATTGAATGCGCCCGCATTTAACAATTTTCCCGAGCACGAGAGTTATTTTAAGGAAAGGCAAAGACTTTAGAGCACATTTGGAATAAAGACTGAATGCCTATTGCATTTAAACACAATAAGTAATATGAAAGGGCGTTGAACCAAGAAAATAAGCTGGTATGGAAAATAAGATTTGAATGCGAGGTAACTGGCCTATTATACACATTATTGAGAGACCGCTCTGGTCCATTGGTTCGAAATAATTGAATGTCCCCTACATAGACACCAAAATCACGATGAGTTTAGCAAACTTCATCCACCAAAGGTCACAGTTCAGTGGGTTACACTTGTACATACATTTGCATCGGCCGACCCGTGTGATCTGGGTATCTTATCATACCCAAATACCAGGGTTGTAATTTTCTAATACAATTGGATGAACTGTAACTACTGATCTGTGCCAAGGGCATTGCGATTTTCTAGCTCAATAGTGATACCATTTCGCGCTGAACCCCTCATAACAAAACGATAGTAATTGATTTAAAATTTGGCTTGTGGCATGACAAGGCCCAATGCCAGAAATAATCCGATTGTAAAAAACAACATTTTCGTTGGTTGTAATACGTATAAACACATTAGCTTGGCTGACAAAGAAGGGTTGCAACCCAAAACAACCGACAAAGTGCCCAATTAAATAGTAGGATTGAATCAATTGGATACAAAGGGAAATTAACAAGGGATATCTGCACCGTTTCACTCGCTGTTTTTAACCGGGGAAGTAGCAAGAACTCAATCACATAGAAAACACTTTGTCTCTCAAAAGTCAATCGCAGCTGACCGTATGCATTGCCCGCCCAGTCTTGGAACCTTGGTCCTCCTCCGGTAATATTCCATAGCAACTCATGAAACGTACCCCTTCAACTGGCGAATCCTTCCCGAGAATAATTATATAATTTAAAGCTTTGTTAACATAGGCAAGGTAAGTGTATATATAGCACGATGGAATAATGGAAGCTCCTCACCACACGTACACTTGTCACACCCCAACGCCAAACGACAAAAATAATTTCTACGAAAAGTTAAGATACGAGAAAACCCATCCTACACACATGAAGCACTGATGAGTTTGGGGGGGGGACCGACAGACACGAAGCCCCTACAACGGACAGCGGCATGCAATAATCGATTGGATGCGAGGCCCTGAAAAGGTGAGCGATGATTAGAGAAGGCGCATTGAGGAAAAAAAAAATTTAGGGGCTATTTTAGCATAACCTCTCGGCGATCAATGGGGAGCTTAACGAGCAAGCACCAATGACGCGAAGTGCGTCTTTTCGACAGTGGCGCTAAACTAAGTTTTTCCTTACATGAACTTCGGAAACCTAATGTGCATTCGTGTCCTTTGACATAGAAACAGAGGGAACGTTTTGTAGTTTTTGCAAACAGACCATCACTTTGTAATTTAAATTTGACAAAGAAACAAAGGATACTTGACTGGAAAGGCAGGCTCCAAATGGAAGAACGTTTCAATGTGCACAATGTCCACATAAAAGCATTTTCGTAAATGTTTCAAATTTTAGAATATGCAAGTTCATAATCTCGAAAATTTTTCCAATCGCCGCTATCTCGAAAGTGACTTTTTGGTCGATTGGCTGTTTGGAAGATACGTGACGAATGATCATGAATATACATCTCAAGTGAGGATTTGAAGTAGTATGAATCATTTCTAGGTGTGAGTATGCTACTGAGACTCATTACAGTGGAAATCCCACCTTATACAAATATGCCATGCCTACCAAAAACTAACTTAACAGCTTTGACCACAGTTTAACCTCACTTTGCCAACTCTATAGCCCCAGGGTAGAGTTTTGGTAAACACACCTCTGGGAATAACCATATTAGCAATTTATCATACACGAAAGGCCACACACCAAGTTCATTGAGCACCCACTGGAACTACTTTGCACCAGGGTCTTGCTTTTGCAACTGCCCTGGACTTTTTTGCCTATGAAGGCTGGCAGAGCAGGAGTATAAAATTTAATGGGCTTTGTCAAGTGAGACCAATTAGCAAGTGTCAACTGAAGTTGTAAATCTGTCAGAGAGTTTTATCTGTTGGCCAACTTGGCTGGGCTTGCACTGGCCAGCCACTCATGGAAACCTAAAATCTTTCCTCTGATTATTCGTAGTTGTCTCAGAACGACTCACTCTCACTGGGTAATCATGGTAATGTATAGTACCTTGTGTACAGTGGTCCATTGGTAACAAGTCCATTCAACTGTAGCAATTAGTAACATAGGTTATCAAGTTAAAATGAAAAACCATTTACAACTGACTGCATATGAATTACACTTATTTTATTTGGCATTCTTCAAAATTGGTAGCAGTTAGTCAAGCGATAAAGGAGTGCATTAATTCATCATTCCAAAATATAACAATAATTGAGCTACTATTTGTAAGAAAATCTACATATCAATTCATTATAGCTAACCTAATAGTGCAAGTCATTTTATATTGGTATTTGGAACAATGTGTATCATTACTGTATCTTATCACTCGGCAAATTATGAAATATGAAATTACTGTAGAAACTAATTGTTGGAGGTGGCAGAATTACATGTTTTTTTAATTATTTAGAACAAGAAAGAAGCTTTCATCAATACAAAGAAAAAAAGAATTCAATGGGATCAATATTGACCATAATCCAAATTGTAATTACAAAGTGCGTTGTATTAAATCTGTTTTGGTAACTTCAAATAACTCAAACCAAGTATGCTACAGGTATAGGGTTTTCAATGATAGCACAATATTATATTGGGCTGCTTGATACGATGAGAAATTTAAATTCTTGTTTTCAATCCCCATAGTTTTGCCCGAATGGATCCGATTGTTTCACATTTATAGTTGTGTGAAAAAAGGCCAAGCAACTGGTCCATTTGTACCTTGGCGAATGGGTATAGGATGGTTTATTGTAACAAGTAGCAAGGAATGTGTAACCATTTGTAGCTCATTGTGGCCTAACATGTATTCCACAAAGAAAAGGTGTAACGAATGTTTCTTTTTTACTTAGATTATCAACAGACCGAATTTGGGAATATTTTCTTGTAGGTAGAAAATGTATATTGGGGGGGGGGGGGGGGGGGGGGGGGGGGCATAGACTATCCGCACAATTTGTTGTGGTTTTTTTTTTTGCTTACAATAGCAGAGAGGCAAAACAATTTCCAGACAAAATCTTTTGAAAAACTTTTAGCCTGACAAACCAACCATCCACAGTCCCACATCCAACAAACACTACTGCTTCCACAAAACGTTGTGCAAATGTTTACCGATGTTCACACGACGTCCAAAAGTCCTGTGAAACGGTATGGGGAAAATGTTCGCAAGTGTTGTATGTTACCTGACTAAGGCTACGCTTCCTTTTTCTCAGGGAATACATAATTAAGGCTACCTTTTTTTCTCAGGGAAGGGGTGGTACCATCATTTAAAGTAGTTGTTATGACAACAGTTAATAGCTGTATGCGAGCAAAGAATGTTTCCCGAGAAATACACATTTTTCAGTACAGTTTTTGTTAGGCCACTTTGTCAAATATGCAAGATGTCTTACCGATTACATGAATCTGGCAGCACGAAAATTATGAGTTGCAGCAACAAGTGTACTTTTTTTGAGAGGTGATTTTGCATTTTAATTTGACACCAATGTTCCCATTTTGCCGTTAAAATGTAACATCGCAAGACAAAAAATATTTTGTTTGTAGACAAAAATTATATTCTTATCGTTTCCAAACACAGGGGTTCTCAAATATGATTCAAGCCCAAGATGGGTACACTCTTATAGAAGTGTAATTATATTGCTAACAGTTATTTAACACTCAAACGTGTTAAACACAACCATCACCTGACCTCTTTGACTAGGTTAAAGGTCGTATAGGGTCCAATTACCAGATGAATTGACACTGTTCTTAGGTCAATGATGCATTGAGACAAGTTTGGTCCAAAATAAGGAAAGGATGTGAGTGCTAAAGTAAAAAAGAAACAATATGAAGTAAAGCTTGATTAACACTAAAAACACGTTTACATGCAATATTAAACAGTTACAAGTGATAAAATTATTAATCATCAGGATTGTTATGAAAATGCCACATGTTTGTAGCTGTTGAAGGGACCGCCAGAGTACCAATGGGTTCCATGAGGTAGGGTGGGGGACACACACCAGCATTGCATGCCCAACAAAATTGGTGGGAACATAATGGTCAGATCTTCCGAGATGATGTGTCGCTGTTTCTGGTAGGTCTAGTCCCCTTGCCAGCCCTCAGCGATATCACTGCATGTGGATTTCGGTTCAGGAAACAAGAGAAGGTTCATATAATGTAGTAACCCAAACATCTCACATGGGCTTGAACAAGAAAAGAAAGAAAAGCAGACAGGTTAGTGCATGCTACATTGGTTTGTTGTATGTATGACTGGCTGCGACTTACAAACTTACATTGTCTACAGGAAAAAGGACAAGTCTATAACCGTTCAGTCATCTAGAGAAAGACTGATTACGTTGAGGCACTGAAGTCCTTATGCACCGATGCTGTCGATAAACGCAGTGATGCAGTTGTTTGCAGGATCTAGGGAATCAAGCATTGACAAATAAATGAAGCCAGGTACCAGTCGCTTCCACCACGTGCCTAAGGAAAACAAACTAGTGGTACACGTTAAAGAAGATAAATTGTTCATCCTTACCACCATGTGAGAAACTGGTGACTGGATCAGCACGTATTACGAGCAACACTGTATTTCCTATGCTGGGCAGACAGGCACATACTGAAAAACCAACCAAAGAACTGCACCACTGAATATGGATGGATTGCAAATGATGACGGATGGTATGTACCGCATTGGTTTGAAGGAGAAGCTCTACCCGATACATTAACCAGTGAAGAATCAGAGCCAGTACATGAGCATGAAGATGTGGATGTGGCTTGGATGCGAGGTGGATCCAACAGATAACGGGGCAGGAAAAATATGAGGGAACGAATGTACGTAGCCGACGTGGATGAGACAATGAGCAGGATGACCAGCCATGGAGTGATGACAGTGAGTTGAATGCAAGGAGGGAGAGGAGGAATGAGGCATGACTCTGTTAAGAAATAAACAATAACTTGTACCTTACTATATACATAGGCCTAAAAATTACCAATCATATTGTAAAAACATCAATACAATAAAAACGGACAACAGAAAGGTAATATCCTCTGTGACAAGAACTTATTATTACTGATGTTCACTAGGAAATATTTAAAATAAACCCATTGATTGCGTTGTTAGAGACAAAAAATAACACCACACCCTCAATCAACATTGGTGTAGTTTTGATATGGCCTATTCTTGATTGACTTAATGTGTATTTTTTTACATTTCTTGGATACTACAAAATGTAAACTGAGAGCGAAAGGATTCAAGTGATCGATTTATTCAAGTTTATGTTCTAGATGCATGTACTGTGACAATAACAATAATAATCATGGGCATGTAGCGCATCTATTTATTCAGAGGTCATGATTAAAAAGCACATACTTTTCTGCATTTTATAATTTTGTACCTATGGACATCTAGTAACAATCCTATGTTATAATTCCATGTGTCTATGAGGAGTGTAAAAGTTTGTATCAAAAGTTATACAAGTATCAGTGAAGGGTGAAAGTGCATGGGAGGGATAAGCAAGCTGTGCAATAATAGCAAGTCAAAAATTGGTTAAGACATTAGAAAATGACACAAAATTTTAGTTTCGGTACATGATTTTAGTGGACATTGTTATGAATTGCTACTATTGTATCATTATCAGTATAATTAAACCAAAAATTATCTTATGCAGCAAAGTGTTGATGCCAACAGCCTTTATATCACTATGGCTGATAAATCTTGTAATATAGATCAATGATTGAGCAATTTGAAAAAAAGTGAACTGCTGCATAATTATGGAGGATTAACTTTGAAGTAACAAGGGCCTGTAGTATAAATTATATTGTTTTAGGTCCTATTGAAGATTAGATTTCTGGTACGCAAAGTATTTGGTGAATTAAAGTTACACAGATCGCAGGCTTCAGGTAAGACTTGCACAAGTTTGAAATTGTTTTACAATCCACTGAAAGGTAATAATACTTGTTGTTTTCTTCAATCAGGTCCAAAAATTCATTTAAATTTGACTGTTATAATGGTTATTGTTTCTGATTTGAGCTACTGTTGGTCTGTCTACTGGTGGCATTAATGGGTGGAGGTGTCATTGGGGTGGTTACTGTTGGGAAAGTGGGCCTCAGTGCAGAATGAAGTGTCGTTGTCATTGTTTTGGTATACCACAATGTGTGTAATGTATCAATGCTGAAAGATTCACCCCATACCTCTTTGTCTGAATAACACCATATGGGAAGGGCCCATTGTAGAGCTACTGGTATGGGGCCCCATGCAGGAAGATGTTGATGCTTATTGCTACCCCCCCCCAGTAATACAATGAGTATCAACCAAGTTTGTTCTAGTATCCCCTTCAGCAAGATAAATCAGTTAACAGCTGATAGCTACAGGGCCTATCTTTAGGGCTACTGTTTGAGGGCCCTATGCAGGACAAAGTTACTGTCATTAGTATTAGTATACCCCTAATGTTAATAGTCAAAATGCAAAAGGATTTACCCTTGTACTCTTCAGCTAAATAATACCATAGGGCGGCGTGGGGCCATTGGGGCTTACTGGCTGGGGCCCCATGGCAAGGAGATTAGGCTGCGCAATATAATGAGTCGTTGCTGGAAAGCAGTTCCAACACAGTTTTGTCTATGTACCTTTTCAGCTAGATTAAATCATTTAACAGGTGCCCTTAGGTAAAGGGCCTCTCGTTTAGGGCTGACGGTTTGGGGGCCTAGCGGACAAAGTTTACTGTCATTAGTATTTAGGATACCACCAATGTGTATAGTGTCCAAATGCAAAAGGATTTACCCTTGTACCTCATCAGCTAAATAATACCAAATGCGCGGGGCCCCTTTGGGCTACTGTCTGGGGCCCCATGAAGCAAAAAATTGCTGGCATTGCCATCACGATGCATGGTACCCTCTGAGGTATAAAAACCAGCTTACTTTTGTCCTGTACCTCTTCCTAGCTAAAATAAGAGCTATATTGTGACCCCCCTATTTTTTGAATTATGCCCCTGACTTAACATGCAAGGTGTGACCGGCAAGCACCACAGTTATTGAAAGCTTGGTCATCTACCAATACCAAATTCAGGCCATCAAACCTTTTGTACCTCTTCAGCTGAAAAATACCTTTGGGCTCCGGGGACTACAACTTCCAAGCTGATCGGTCCGCCCTGATGAACTTTTCTCCATAATATCCATCGTCTGGTATTTTATACCTGCATTACAAGCTCTCCCCTCCTCTCATTATTACCTGCATACAGCTCCTCCCCTCCCCTACTCACTCTTGCTAGTGTGTTCAACTGATCCTGGTCTGAACTTTCTATACTTTTTAATATTGTTTTTCAATGACAGCTGTTATTGCTGGTTAAGGATTATAGGATTATATATTTATTTTGACTTACGTGCAATCAATAAATACAATTAATCAACAACAACAAGTAAATACATAGCACAAAAAATTCAGTTATCCTGGAAAAGTGAATGGGCAGGAGCCCAAGCACATACGTGCACACTTGACCTTGGTAAACCCTATTATGATGTAAAAATTTGCATAAAACTAGAAAGGTAAAACATGTAGTTTCAGAAAAGAGAGAGAGAAAAAATTGTGATAAATGGAATTGGAATCACATTGTTTGCAAAGTCCAAGTAGAACTTATTAAAAAAAGCCATACCGAAAAAGCCTAGATTTTGGGGGTGCTGAGTAACACAGATGGAATCTCATTGTCAGTTTCAATTTCAACCCTGACTGGTTTCAACTTGAAATTGCCACGCTGGAACATTGTGTGCTGGCCCTTGAAATGCGATTATAATAATAATACAGTACAAATCTTAACTATATTTTATATGTCTTCTTTTAATCATGTTTCTGTGGCATTTGCAGATGTCTGTGACATGAATAAAAGGAAAATATATAAATAAAAGTGTAAAATTCATATTTATTAAGGACTATTTTTTGCATGGTGTGATGGCCTTTAATGTAATACCAGTAGTAGTAAACACCGCTCACCTTGCCACATGTGGCCAGGCCACAGCTAGGATACTGTTGATGGCCAAACAGGCAAGGTCAAGTTTGATACCTAACAACATAAACCACATGCAATAAATCAAGCCCTACTACTATTTTAGCTCTTGTTGTCACCCGCATTTCCTAGGGAAAGCCTGGTTTGAAATGGCACAAAGTGAAGTCTTACGTAGTGACGGTAATGTCACACCCCTTACAATTTTTTTTTTCATGTTTTTAGCGCTTTTTAGAGGAAAGCATAAATAGCCTCATGAAAACTGAGTCTTGTGTACATGCATATCGCAAATGCCAATTCGTCAGACTATTTCCAACTATTGAAGGGCGCTACTATCTGCTTATCATGTTCCCCAGGCGGTGGCGGCAATCCTCATTCATTATATCAACTCACCAAAATGTCAAAAGAAATTACAGCAATACTGGTGCAACCACAAACTAATTTAGGTGGCTTTGAGTGGGTCGTCATGGGTGTCCCATGACCCACATACTACCTTGTCCTGTTCGTGTATTCATACAAAAAAAATCAGAAAGAACCTTCCATTGGTAGTGATATCTTCAACCCCAACGGTATTGGAATAATAAAATTTCCTTTGACAACAATAAAAAATTCAGAATTTTTCGTCAAGACTTCGCTTTTACTGTTGTTAAACCAATGGCGACTCTGAAATTTGGATTTCTTGGCCGCCCTCCCCTTATGTGTCCCCTTCTTCCCACCAGGTTGAAATGGGTCGTCACAGAAGTCCTTGCTATTTCCGCTTCATTGTTGGGAAGGGTAAGTTGGAGTGGAAGGTTGTGGCTTCAATTGGAGTGATAACAGGGGTTGTATGCTCTTAACTCTGGCCCAGGTGAGCAATGTGCAATTAATGTAGGTGTGTGGTCCGAGTAGTTTTGCCAAGATTGCACATATCAAAGACACCCTCTTGAAAATGTCAAACATCTCTAATGATTTGATATTAGATATTCAAAATTATGCTGTCATGGTCATACTTACACATAATATCAGAAAACAGTATTTTCATGCTAGAACTCATTGCTTAGAGGTCATGGTTATCACCCAAGTCTTAAGCAGCATGGAGTTGGTCATTGGGTAATAAAAGGAGTAGTACGCCACAGGGGTCTGGTCATTTTCTTAAATTAAGTGACCAAGGGGGGGGGTCCTATGGACCCAAAAATTTGTTTTCGCGATGGCCGCCGCTTTACGCGTGGTGTTTTTTGCGGCGAAAATTTTTGTAATTGTCTGACTTTTAAAATGCGCTTCTGTTTCATACCAAAAAAATTAAAATCTGCCAAGCGGTTAATGAGTTAATCAGGGGGGTCCCATGGGACCCCCCCCCCCCCTTGGGCACTAATAACGGAAGTCATCTGAGACTATTTTATTATCAAAGAACCAAAGGCTATTTTTTGCTGATATATGTTCACACTACAGTAAAGTACACAATTATTAGTACATTAAAAAAAATTAACCCTTTAGGTGCTGAAAACAACCGATTTCGTCGTGGACGTGCCTTAAACCGTACGTACAACACTCTATGGGAAAATGATGGTATTTTGCAACACACGTAAAAAAATACAGGATCCCTAAAACTTGCAGGTTGTGTTTGGTGTTAAATATATGTAATTTGGGTCTATAGAGGGCATCCTTCATTCCTTATCCGGCGAGTTGTCCTTTAAAATAACCTTTGAGCGAGAGGACAAAGGTCAAAATCTCTCTTCACACCATTTTTAATTTAAAAGCCAATAATTTTAGACTGATAGCAACACCTAATTTTTGGAATGAAGGGTTTTGGTGTCCAAACCTCTTTGGGACCCCACTGATTTACCCTGACGTAGTATCGACTTTGATATCAGGTGAAAAAGGCCGTGTTTTTGAATTGTCGTCCTGAAAGTTCAGCCCTCAAATCCATTTCATTGCCAAGATATAAACCGAAACCGCCATTTTAATGGTTAACCATCAATATAGCACAGTATTGAATAGGCTTTTGCAATATGCATTATCCTTCTACCATCAACACCGCAAGTTGGTTTCCCACGGTAGTGATAGTTGATGGGGGTTATGTGCAAGTGCCCAGGCTCTCATATCACGAACGGAAACACAATAGACATAAACGGAACCAATGCACCTTTAAACAAAAACACTGTCAAAAGAAATAAATTCGAGTGTGATCCACGGCTTTATCCCCCTGACCTACCCTGAAAATGTTTTATCGATGATTTAATAGTTAGTGTAGGTTACAATGTAATTTGTGGGTTTTTTTTTTCTGTTTTTAAAAGATAATTCCTTTTGATAATTGTCTGTTGGGTGTTTATGATTATGATATTCTTTTGTTTTTGTTGTTGTTGTAACAGTTCCAGTTCGGAACCGAGTGCCGGATACGGCAATGTTGCCGTAGCCAGGCAATGTGTTGCCGGAACCGGCCGTGTTGTTTCCCACAATGCATTGCAGCGCGGTAAATTTTAAGTTGGTAAGTTAATTAATAATGGATTTTATAGATATAGAAAGTGATTGTAAACAAAGTATTTTGTCAAATAATTTTTAATACGAATAAAAAAAATATTTTGTGAATTATAAAACGATTTTAACTTAAAATTTCATAAAAAGTGAAAAAAAAGTGACAAATTTGAATTTTCCAATTTTTACACAACCCCAAGGTGGAACTTTTTTGGGTCCGGGGTGAAAATTTGGCGACAAAACATACATGGCAGGTTAAAATATGGATTTCCCTAAAAATAGAAAGTCCCATCCAATAGAATAGTTTTAAGGGTTTCCGAAAAATTCTGCAGGGAGCTGTTTTTATGTGCCTGAACTGGCAAATACTGCCGGCGGCGGCGGCAACAATTTTAGGGGCCGGAATCCGGCCAAGTCGGCCCGAATGAGGTTGGAGAAAAATCTTGGAATTTTTTAAAAAAACGTTTTAGGGGTGTCAAATCCAAGAGGCCGCCAACGTAAATAAATTCCATAATAATTAGTATTTTGAACGCAGTATGAGGTCCAAATTGACGACCAATACCCATAGGTCGTACCAAAGAGTTCAAAAAACAGCTAATTCAATCAATATGGGCATCACATTAAACCAAATCCAAGATGACGTCACCCCAAAATGACCGCCAAAAAGCTATGTTCTGGATGAATATAAACGCTGCATTAACACTAATCAGATGAATAGGATTCAAATTCAAATTCATGGGTGTATACATTGTGGTTGATAGGAAACCCACATCTGACACTTTCTCTTTGTTAGCATTACTTCACATCCAAGATGGCGACCAATATGGCAGGTGTATATGCATGCATATACGTATGTGTCGTGAATGTTTATAAGTTGGTATGGGTATATATGCATGAGTGTATGTGTGTTATGTATTTTGATGTGTTGTATGTATGTGTATGTTGCATACATGTATATGTGACGGGTGTAGTATGTGAATGTGTGTATTGTATATGTCGGCGTAATATGGTATATTATATTATCTGTGCAATACTTTTTTCTGGGTCTTGTTAATATTTAATATTGATTATTCTAGGCATAATGTGTTAAATATTTTGTCTTCGGTTTTATTTGCGGCTGCCCTCCCTCTGTGCCTCATGTGAGGCTTTTGGGGCTTATCCTGGTACTAAACTAATGGTCTCCCATCCATCCCCATACCTCTCATATCTGTTAGATTATCTTACGTTGATTATTATGGCATATTTTTAATTATGTGCACATTTTTAATTTTATCCGTGCAATTGTGATTTTTTTAATTTGTGAGTACTGAATAGATATGAAGAATGATGGCCCGCCGAAAAGTGCTATTACCAGAACTGGTAATTTAAGGACAAACTGCTTAGTTAATTAAACATTAATTTGGGGCAGAAACATTACATTTAATACCCGACAGAAGAAATAAATTCCAACATTTCTGTGTTGCTAACACGCTTTGAATCCCAGATGGTGGGCACCGTAAGCACTGTCATAGTAAAATTTTGTATGTTTTTTTTCACATAGATCCTGTCAAGAAATAAAATGTTGTCATTCCTGACCTAGAAACATACTACCAAAGACGTAGTCTTGCATACGAGGTGGCCGTCTATCACTTTGAGTGTAATTCAAGAAGAAAATCAAAAAGTTTTCTGTGTTAAATTTGCTGTTTTAATTTGTTTGGTCTTTTGTTTCATGTTTTGTCATATTAGAATGTGCTTTAGCTTTGATGTATTCCTATTCCCTTTGAGCTTAAGATAATTGCATTGGTTACATATGTAAGAGACCCACGGCCCCAATGAAACAACTTATTTGGGCTAAAATAATAGCTTCGTAAGCACTTACAATTGCTTAATCTGGTGATTTTTCATACACCTAGTTTACTTTCTTATATACTGTCTTCTGCTACAGATTTATAAGGGAGGGCAAGAAGCCGTCGTTGCTGCACTACTTTCAATGACACATTGTACGTTAATTTGCAAATTTACTCAAAAAAGGGATATAAAAGGTTTTTTTCACACAAAGGAATTTTGTTATATTCAAAACAGATAATGAACAATAAAGAAATTCGGAAAAAAGTAATGAAATAAACTGAGGAAATTGAAATAAGAAATCAATAAATGCAGCACATCAATAGCAGAGCATGTTATAACATACGATACTGCTATTTGGTATATAAATTATGAAGTAAATGAATGCATGAATGAATGAAGGAATGAATGGATGAACGAATTAATCCCTTTATTATTATGATAATAAAAAAAAAAATAAGAAAGGTAATGGATGATGGAGGATGGAGGGGATGTGAAGGGGATTGGTAGGGGAATGGGAAGATATGGAGGGGGATTGGGGATTGGGAAGGACAGCGAAGGAAGGGAGATGGAGGTAGGGATGAATTATATGAGGGGGAGTTGGCAATGGGGATGGGGCGATGGGGTAGTAGCATGGCCATGGTAGGAGAGGGAGGTATATGGATTGAGGTAATGTGTAGTTACTTCACGGGAATGCCATTGTGTGGAGTATGGGAGAGGATGGATGTGAAGGGGGACGTGTCATGTGCCCATTGTTGAGGGGAATGAAGGGGCCTGCGGACGGTTGCTTGAGGAGTGTGTACTTCCGATGGGAGCCTTTAAGTTGCAGCGATGGGGGAATGTAGGTACTGGGAGATGGGGACTCACCTGGCAGAAATAACTTAAATAAGGCGAACTTTATGCAAAAATAATGAAACCACTTGAGGAAATGTGAAATAATAATAATAAATAATACAGTGAATACATAGGAAGCATGTAATAAATAAGATATTTGATTTAAAGAAATATAGAAAATAACCCTAGTGAATTATTTTCATGAAGGAAAGAATAATGATGGACTAAGGAATAAATCCACTTACCTTTATTTACGAATAAATAAATAGAAATAAACAAGAAATGAAGGAAGAAGGGAAGGGAGAAGGGATGAACGAGGGGAAGGGGGAAGGGAAAAGGGAATGGACGTGGAAGGGGATGGAAGGGGAGGGAGAAGGGAAGGGGAGGGGAGGGAAGGCGTGGGATTGGAAGGGGAGGTGGACAGGTGAAATGAAGGGGAGGTAATGAGGGAGGTGAAGGTAGAGTTAGGGGAGGGGAAGGGGAGGAGCGAAGTGAGGTTTAAGGGGAGGGGAGGTCGTGATGGGGAGGGGGAGGTAGTGAGGTGAATTGAGGGGAATGTTAAGGGAGGGGGAAGGGAAGGAGGGAGGTGAGAATGGGAGAGGGGGAAGAGGCGGGGGAGGGGAGGGTTCCCAGTTTTGGAATTTTTTTTCCTTAACATTCCTGAGAATCAGCATGCAACAGGAAGATGAATGTGGTTGTCCTAAATACGTAAAAATGCCGACCTTACATTTTGTAAGCTTTTCTGTAAAATATTCACACAATAATTATAACACATTTTTTTTTCAAAAAACATTTTTTGCAGACATTTTATTGTTCAACCTTTCATCAATAATATTTGTATAACTGCACAAATTGCACTCCACTATGCTAACACAGTAAAGTAATCCCAGCATATCGGGTGTCCTGTATCGCGCCAATTGGCGCAATTAATACGCACCTCAGACTGTGGCATATTTAGAGCAGATTTTGTACTAATTACTAAGTGTTTTTCAAAAATATATTTTAAAATATATGTAAATTTTATTGAATCAGCCTTGTTTTTTAACATGGTATGTAAAACCTTGTAAAAAACTTTTTTTTTGGGGGGCGGGGAAGGGGGGGGACATCAAAATTTATATTTCATATACTCCAAAAATCCTATATGCTCAAATTTCCGGTTCTGCGTTTTTTGGCTTGAGATCTCCTCCCCTAAAAATTTACCATTACTGATTTGGGCCATTTTTTTCCGCACCCCCATCCATTTAACATGGGCTTTTCCAAGGAAAAATGATTAAATGGACAACAAAAGTAAACAGAGTATACAGATAAAATGTTTTGAAAATTGATAAAAAATGTCATTACAGAACTTCTGTTTGGTGACCTATAATTTTGTCTTACTTTTTTTAACAACTTGCTGGCTGACAGAAGGAAGGCAAACAAATGTGTTCTTTTTACCATCAACATCTGCTCAATTTGTAACTTAAAAAAACAGATTAAAAATCATATTTTGTTGCAATATAAAGTAATTTTTCAAATGGTGTTAAGAATATTTGTGAACTTTATTTAATGTTGATTGTAAATCCTTAACTTGGCAAGGCAATTGAACCTACTACTATTTTTACCTAGTGACTGTAAATAACTCAAACTTCAATGTCCATGTTTTATCCTGCTTTGATATTAAAAGGATTAAAAGCAGCGATTTTCTAATCCGAAACATCGAAAAAAATCATCAAAATTCATATTTTTGTACTTTTTGTTACTGGCATGGATAAAATATGCGAACATAACCTTCAGTGTTGGCTTGAAATCCGTGTTTAACGACAAGGCAGTACTTTTTATCTTAATTCTGTCCAGGGTGTCTCAGAGAACGTTTACCCCTCCAGAAAAACGACCATTTTTTTTGCTTACTTAATCATTCTTCTTAGCCTTGTTTTAGCTTTATATTATGAAAATCTGTACTTTTTGAACATATGGTGAAAACAAGGAAAGAAAACTGGTGAAAAATCACCAAACAATGACTATTTCCCTAAATATGATACAAACTAACTTTGTCCACGGCTAGCAATAGCAGAGAAACGTGTACATTGTAATTCTTATGGATTTGAGCACACGTAAGTCCTCAGATTTAATTCATTTGTTCACATGTAATGCCTAAAAAGCACCTGAAACATGCACTTAATTTGTTCTTCAGAATGAAGTAACCTAAATTCCCTCATCCGTCTCCCATCATAGTGCAAATATGAATTGGGTTAAAGCGCACTTTTCAAATAATAGCATTGGGCGTGACTCCTACAATGTCATATTCTACTGAACTGCTCTTGGGTGAAAGGACCATCGTTCATCGTGAATGGGTAAACGATTTCCGTCAAAGTAGGGTTCCCAGTAAGATGTCAATCAAGGTCCAAAAAATCTGGAGCATGGCAAGACTCTAAAAAGGTGCAAGGAGAGAGATATGATCGTCACAAACAGGACAATCGGCCATAAATAATGCTGCAGTGCATAGAGAACTGAACAATAACCTCTAGAACCAGCAATGGACCTTTGAATTTGGAGCGTTATTGGCCAGAGGGTCTTAAATATTTGTAGTGTGGGATATTGAATCCATGGTTTCCTCTGCCGATCCAAAATTAAAATTCCAAAATTTTGAACATTTTTAGGGAAAATAGTAAGTTTTGGTTTCTTTTTTCACCGTTTCCTTCTTGTTTTCACCATATGATTCAAAAAAGTACAATAATTTCTAATAATAAGCTTAAAAACAGGGATAAGAATTGATTAAGTAAGCAAAAATGACGTTTATGAGGAACTTCTTTCTGAGCACCCGGTAATTTTTATATGTGCGTATCCGACTTCTACTCAAAAAGGCCTTCCTCACAGTGACTACTCAGATTTTAATCACTGACATGCACCTGATTGTATTGTTGACCCAAAACAAACATGATTGAGCGTGTTTAGTTGTATTGGTGTAAACTATGTTATATGGCCTCCCCCCCCCCCATTTTATGATTTTACATTTATTTGAGAAGAGATTTCTCACGGGAAAAACGTATTTTGTTTACTATATAAAGAGAGAAAGGGGAATTATCCCTAGTTTGTTTTTGCTAAGTGCACCTGATTAGATTGCAACAATAGGAGAAGTGGGGAAGTTCCCCAAGAATGCTAAACTTACGAAAACTATTATGTTTTGAGATCAAACTATTGCAGAACCTAGGGAATCCCCCACAAAGTTATATATATGAAGTGATGTAATTTGTGTAATTTGGGTGTGTGAATTCGATTGGTCCAGCTAGTGGCAGGGTTATGTTTATGGCATGATTCTGAGGTAATTTATTCTATTTTAGACTGGGATCTTTGTGTAGTAAGTATATTTGAGATTTGAGCCAAGTCTCGAAGTCAGCAGTTGCAATCAATGGTTATAGCTAGTTTTAAACTACAATAGTGGTAGATTTATGCTCTACAAAGTGCCAGGATTTATAATGACATGGCTGAAATATATTCAGCCATGTCATTAGACTTGAGGCCAATAATTGATTGAAAATTTGTCCAGGAAGATGTTTGGATAGTTCATATTGGAAAAGAAGATAGAAGAGGTTCTGGAACAGGGCACAAGTGATGCCGTAAAATTAAAAGAGATTGAAATGAAATGCAATTGGAAAAGACAAAATGGAAATAGAACAGAAGCAAAAAGAAATATAATGAAACTCAGAAGGAACAGAAAGAAGAGGAAATCGAATTAGAGAAAGAAAAGTGGCAACTGCAAATGCAAAAGAAATGCAACAAAAAGAAATGGAAATGCCAAAATGACATGAAAAAAAAGAGATGTAATTGCAAATACAAAAGGAATGGAAAAGCGAAAAAATGCACAAATGAGATGAAACAAAAGAGCTTGAGCTCAGTTTAGAGTTAGAAAAAATTGAAACAACAGGCTATCTCATCAGACTCTTCAAAGCCCTCTGGGTTTTTTTTGATGCGGCGAAAAATATTCGCCTGGTTCCAAAATTTCAAGAAAAAGCAGTAGACCAAATTCTTACACTTTGAGAAAATTGCAATAGCTTGAAATGGCCACAGGAGTCTTGGAATTGTTGCTACAGTCAGTGTTATGGTTAAAGCCCGAGAAATATATTCAGCCATGTAATTAGGACAGATGTAGTGATTATGACGAGGTTAAGCAGGGCAGTGCTCAAAGCATAATTATGAATTGGTGCAAGAGGCATAAGACAAAAATTCAGGTCTTGTCAGAAAAGGATGACCAGACCCATGATTGAATTTGCCCGTTGTAAAGGAACACATGTTTGATCGCTGGATTCTCTCAAAAAGAAGGTTCGGGCAAAAATTTTGCGTAATTAGGGAGTTGATGTTAGTTGCCGCGTTCAAACAGTGTCTACATACCCAGATATCAAAAACACATCTGGATGAAAAAATTGACAGTTGCGTGAAGCAGCCGAGGTTTCCGAGCAAAACCCTCCAATAATGGCAATTATTTCACTGGTTGACAACAAAAACTAAAGCAGTGGAACTAATGAATATACATTGGAATATTTTTGGATTATCCAAAGCATTCGACACATTAATTAACCCATAACAGATTTTACATAAATTACACCATTATGAGTTTCGATGGAGTTGTCAACACCTGGTTTACAAACTATTTAAGAAATAGAAAACAGTATGTGTATATCAATCATGTGAATCTGAAATCAAAAATATTTATTTGGGTGTGTACCACGGGTTCAATATAGGCCCTTTGCTATTTATACTTATATTAACGTATTTGTAACACTTCAACCGATTAGACTTCATATGGTTTGCTGACGACACTACAATATTGTATTCCATAAAGACATTCTAGCAAGGTTGAATTAATTAATAGAGAATAAGAGAAGGTAAGCAATTGGTTACAAGGCGCCATAAATCTCAGTGAATGCCAGTAAAACACTAATTACATGGTGTTGGGTACACCCAAACTTACTATGAGGAACGAATCAACTAATAACGACAGCGAATATAATAATGATAACGAAATTAAATAATTTTGGATAATACAGATCTTCAAAGGGTAAAAAATACAAAATTCTTGGTGTATTGATAGATGAAAATCTTACCTTGGAAATGTCATATTGATAATCTATCTAAAACAATGCAAAAAACATGGGTGTCTTTAACAAAACTTAAACATTACATTACCAGATGGTATACCTTATTCCTTATATTGTACATCCTCATCTACCTTACATAATTATGGAACTGTAGGGGAAATACTTGCAAACGTACTAGATAAACTACAAAACTTCAAAAAATGGGCAGTAAGGACCAGTATATCAAATAGACATTACAGAAGTCATACTGCACCCTTATTTGCCAAATATAATGCCTTAAATATAGAGATGTATACAAACTAGAGCTTGGTTGTGTTTATGTATATTAAATACTTACCAACCAGTTACCGAGTATATTTAAAGGTTTTTTACAAAACGCTCTGATATTCATAAGTATGGCACGAGAAAAATTATCAACAATTTATCTTACATGTAATGCACAGAAAACACCTGAAACATGCACTTAATTTTGTTCTTCAGAATGAAGTAAGTAACCAAATTCCTCATCCGTCTCCCATCATAGTGCAAATATGACTTGGTTAAAGCGCACTTTCAATAATAGCATTGGGCCCGTGACTCCTACAATGTCATTATTATACTGAACTGCTCTGGGTGATGAAAGGACCATCGTTTCATCCGTGAATGGTGAAACGATTTCCGTCAAAGAGGGTTCACAGTAAGATGTCAATCAGGTCGCAAAAAATCTGGAGCATGGCAATCAAGACTCTAAAAAAGGTCTGCAAGGAGAGACGATTATGATCGTCACACACAGGACAATAGGCCTAATAAATAATGCTGCAGGCATAGAGAACTGAACAATAACCTCTAGAACCAGCAATGGACCTTTGAATTTGGAGCGTTATTGGCCAGAGGGTCTTAAATATTTGTAGTGTGGGATATTGAATCCATGGTTTCCTCTGCCGATCCAAAATTAAAATTCCAAAATTTTGAACATTTTTAGGGAAAATAGTAAGTTTTGGTTTCTTTTTTCACCGTTTCCTTCTTGTTTTCACCATATGATTCAAAAAAGTACAATAATTTCTAATAATAAGCTTAAAAACAGGGATAAGAATTGATTAAGTAAGCAAAAATGACGTTTATGAGGAACTTCTTTCTGAGCACCCGGTAATTTTTATATGTGCGTATCCGACTTCTACTCAAAAAGGCCTTCCTCACAGTGACTACTCAGATTTTAATCACTGACATGCACCTGATTGTATTGTTGACCCAAAACAAACATGATTGAGCGTGTTTAGTTGTATTGGTGTAAACTATGTTATATGGCCTCCCCCCCCCCCATTTTATGATTTTACATTTATTTGAGAAGAGATTTCTCACGGGAAAAACGTATTTTGTTTACTATATAAAGAGAGAAAGGGGAATTATCCCTAGTTTGTTTTTGCTAAGTGCACCTGATTAGATTGCAACAATAGGAGAAGTGGGGAAGTTCCCCAAGAATGCTAAACTTACGAAAACTATTATGTTTTGAGATCAAACTATTGCAGAACCTAGGGAATCCCCCACAAAGTTATATATATGAAGTGATGTAATTTGTGTAATTTGGGTGTGTGAATTCGATTGGTCCAGCTAGTGGCAGGGTTATGTTTATGGCATGATTCTGAGGTAATTTATTCTATTTTAGACTGGGATCTTTGTGTAGTAAGTATATTTGAGATTTGAGCCAAGTCTCGAAGTCAGCAGTTGCAATCAATGGTTATAGCTAGTTTTAAACTACAATAGTGGTAGATTTATGCTCTACAAAGTGCCAGGATTTATAATGACATGGCTGAAATATATTCAGCCATGTCATTAGACTTGAGGCCAATAATTGATTGAAAATTTGTCCAGGAAGATGTTTGGATAGTTCATATTGGAAAAGAAGATAGAAGAGGTTCTGGAACAGGGCACAAGTGATGCCGTAAAATTAAAAGAGATTGAAATGAAAATGCAATTGGAAAAGACAAAATGGAAATAGAACAGAAGCAAAAGAAATATAATGAAACTCAGAAGGAACAGAAAGAAGAGGAAATCGAATTAGAGAAAGAAAAGTGGCAACTGCAAATGCAAAAGAAATGCAACAAAAAGAAATGGAAATGCCAAAATGACATGAAAAAAAAGAGATGTAATTGCAAATACAAAAGGAATGGAAAAGCGAAAAAATGCACAAATGAGATGAAACAAAAGAGCTTGAGCTCAGTTTAGAGTTAGAAAAAATTGAAACAACAGGCTATCTCATCAGACTCTTCAAAGCCCTCTGGGTTTTTTTTGATGCGGCGAAAAATATTCGCCTGGTTCCAAAATTTCAAGAAAAAGCAGTAGACCAAATTCTTACACTTTGAGAAAATTGCAATAGCTTGAAATGGCCACAGGAGTCTTGGAATTGTTGCTACAGTCAGTGTTATGGTTAAAGCCCGAGAAATATATTCAGCCATGTAATTAGGACAGATGTAGTGATTATGACGAGGTTAAGCAGGCAGTGCTCAAAGCATAATTATGAATTGGTGCAAGAGGCATAAGACAAAAATTCAGGTCTTGTCAGAAAAGGATGACCAGACCCATGATTGAATTTGCCCGTTGTAAAGGAACACATGTTTGATCGCTGGATTCTCTCAAAAAGAAGGTTCGGGCAAAAATTTTGCGTAATTAGGGAGTTGATGTTAGTTGCCGCGTTCAAACAGTGTCTACATACCCAGATATCAAAAACACATCTGGATGAAAAAATTGACAGTTGCGTGAAGCAGCCGAGGTTTCCGAGCAAAACCCTCCAATAATGGCAATTATTTCACTGGTTGACAACAAAAACTAAAGCAGTGGAACTAATGAATATACATTGGAATATTTTTGGATTATCCAAAGCATTCGACACATTAATTAACCCATAACAGATTTTACATAAATTACACCATTATGAGTTTCGATGGAGTTGTCAACACCTGGTTTACAAACTATTTAAGAAATAGAAAACAGTATGTGTATATCAATCATGTGAATCTGAAATCAAAAATATTTATTTGGGTGTGTACCACGGGTTCAATATAGGCCCTTTGCTATTTATACTTATATTAACGTATTTGTAACACTTCAACCGATTAGACTTCATATGGTTTGCTGACGACACTACAATATTGTATTCCATAAAGACATTCTAGCAAGGTTGAATTAATTAATAGAGAATAAGAGAAGGTAAGCAATTGGTTACAAGGCGCCATAAATCTCAGTGAATGCCAGTAAAACACTAATTACATGGTGTTGGGTACACCCAAACTTACTATGAGGAACGAATCAACTAATAACGACAGCGAATATAATAATGATAACGAAATTAAATAATTTTGGATAATACAGATCTTCAAAGGGTAAAAAATACAAAATTCTTGGTGTATTGATAGATGAAAATCTTACCTTGGAAATGTCATATTGATAATCTATCTAAAACAATGCAAAAAACATGGGTGTCTTTAACAAAACTTAAACATTACATTACCAGATGGTATACCTTATTCCTTATATTGTACATCCTCATCTACCTTACATAATTATGGAACTGTAGGGGAAATACTTGCAAACGTACTAGATAAACTACAAAACTTCAAAAAATGGGCAGTAAGGACCAGTATATCAAATAGACATTACAGAAGTCATACTGCACCCTTATTTGCCAAATATAATGCCTTAAATATAGAGATGTATACAAACTAGAGCTTGGTTGTGTTTATGTATATTAAATACTTACCAACCAGTTACCGAGTATATTTAAAGGTTTTTTACAAAACGCTCTGATATTCATAAGTATGGCACGAGAAAAATTATCAACAATTTATCTTACAAGAAATAAGAAAGTTTTCCACCGATCAATCTGGGCCATAATACTTTGGAACAATTTGGGGCAACATCTCAAAACTCGAAATCAGTTTAACCCATTTTCGTATCATTTTAAATCGTGCACTTTTTCAAACAAATAATAATTTTGAACATTGGCTACTTATACTGCAATTCCTGTTTTGATGGCAAGTTGAAGTAAGGGCATTGGACACTGTCTATTTCTCGCTGTTGTACGGACTGAATGTCCTTGTTTTTAGTTATGTGTTTGTTACAACATTTCTTTTAGGGGTTGAACCAGGGAATGGCTCTCATTGGACTTTGGTCAAACTCCTCCAATAATTTTTGTTCTTGTTAATGTATGTATATTCGTGTATTGAATTTTATGGAAATATACATGAAGTTAAGTTAAGGCAGCATGATTATGAATTGACACACAAATTAAGAATACTAGTAGGCCTAGCCAAGAATTACTGGTACAACAAGTACACAATAAGTCGGGTTCACAAAGCGTCTCATGGTAGCACTCCGGAGGGAAAATCCCAGTCAGGTACCAATGAAAAGGGGAGTAAAAAAGATGGTACTAAGCAAACGCAGGGATTGGGACCAACAAATCACAGTCACATGCAATCACTTAAGAAGCCAGGACATACAAATTCAAGGTGTTGGGAGATAAATGGCTATCCACCAAAAGGAGGGAGCCCAAAAGTGAGAGTCAAAACCAATAGGTTGGCAGTTACTTTGAGGTCAAAAGTTCATTCTTCTGTTCAAAAAAAAGAATCCCACAAAAGGAATTGACACAGAAAAGTAAGGGAAGGGATTGACTTCTTTAAGCCTTTTGTTTTGGAGGGATTTGTCACTTTCAGATGATAATTTAGATCCAAAACCAATTAGAACATGCGGGACACGTGCTACGCGCAGTCCATGATATTGGACGATGCACTTCCATTTGATATGAGAGTTCCACAGAAACAGTGCATGATTAAGGGATAGGTATGGATTGATTACTGTCCCTCTTCACAAAATGAATTTGAAATCCAGGACTTGGTTTCTGGAACTGTCAAAAATGGTATTAGACAGAACTCCCAGTTAAAGGGGGTATCCATGTTGTTTAGGGAATGATTTGGGAGGGGGAAAGTACTCCCAGATCCCATAGTTTCCCAGGTGCCCTGTACAGTGGATAATTTGATGATGAGGGAAATAGACATTTTCCCTGCATGTGCAGTAGTCAGTAACTAGGTCAATGACCAGAAAAGGCCCACAGGAAAACAGGCATTTGGAGGTCATCTTCCCTCCTCAGTGGAGACAAATTCCCTGTTAGTGTGAAAAATCAGCCCTGAACACAAACAAAGTGACAAGCTGGTTAACAACGAAAATCCAGCCGCCATGAGCATGTAGAGTTAGGGACTGTAATGGAGACCTTTTTAAGCCATGACAAGTGGTAAAACATGAGCAGCACAACGACCCAGCAATTAGGAAGTTAGGTGAGAAGGCATTGTCGCAACAGGAAGCCGAGCAAATTCCTGTATGTTCTACAAGCAAAATGGTGTACTCATGAGAAAATGGCCGGCCACACCGATGCACATGTAGAAGAATGGAAGGTTGTGTGCATCAAATTGTAGTGCCAAAGGTATCCCATAGGGAAGTGATAGGCATAGCCCCATGATAGTCCCATGGCAGCGACACTTAGGTGTGAGAAAAAAAACATGACAGAATTAGGAGTCATTTTTGTGGCCCCCTACTCTCAGAAAAGTGTGTCTGCGTATTGTAAACTTGTCACACATGTCAAATGGTGGGCAAGCCCAATCAGAAAAATTCCTACTGCTCCTTGCACCCAATACCAGCATTTGATGAGAAATTTAGTAGGGTTTGTTAAAGATTGCGTAGGACAACTTCCAAAGACCAAGTCAGGAAATCAGAATTTACTGACCATTATGTGTGCTTCCACAAGATTCCCCGAGGGCTATATACCCTTGAGAAATATTAGGGCACAAGTATAGTGAAAGTTTAACAAAGTTTTTCACTCTGTTGCCTTCCAAATCAATTCCAGTATGATCAAAGGATCAAATTCATGTCAGGTTTGTTCCAACAGTGATGGACCAGTGGGAATTTCCCAGTACCGTTCTTCAGCCTACCACCCAGAATCCCAGGGGGCCCTAGAAAGTACCACCAAAACATTGAAAAACAATGATCTAAAACCTATTGTTTTGAATTTGAGAGGGATGGGATGAGGAGGTTCATATCCTGTTGTTTGTACCAGGGAGGCTGTACAAGAGTGATTAGGATTCAGTCCATTTGAGTGGTGTTTGGTCACAAGTACCGGGGACCTTGAGCTGGCAAAAGGGGGTGGTTGTGGGGAATCCTGATGTGAATTTGTTGGACTGTGTGTCTCAGTTTAGACGCAGGGCTCCAGGGGGGCCACAGAAATGCCAAACAAAATCTCAACAGGCAGGCAAAAATGAAACATGGTATGACAAGGATGCCAGGAACAGAGTATTGTTCAACCAGGTGACCCCAAGTGTTGGCACTTTTTCCGGTACAGGGCAGCCTTTGCAAGCCGGGGTTCTGGACCTGTGGGGGTTGGGGGACAGAGTGGGAGACTGCTCGTGTGATCAAGACACCAGGTAGACGTAAAAGTCGACAGTTGTGTAACTAAATAGTCAAGAGTATTAATGAAATGAAAGAGATTGTGTTAAGCCTGCATGTGTAATGTCATCTAGACTTAGTGTGAGTGTACAAATGATGACATCACAGAGTCGGAAACTGAACAAAACAGACTGGGGCAAAGAGGGTGATGGTGGTTGTCAATTGCAAAATTCTGACATGCTTGCCACTTTGGGACAAGAAACTAGGTCACATCCCACAAGGTCAACAAGGTGAATTGAAAGAATTAATTCATGAGTGGGGAAACATGTTTCCTGATGTAATACTAGCAGAGATTATATAGCGCCTATGCTATTGGCCTCTAGCGCTTTCACAATCATTTCAAGGGATGCAGGAGATCGGGATCAGCGCTTTCCCTTATCAGCAAAATTTAAATAGAGATAACCATCGCAGCCGGGACCAGCTTCCGAAGTATGCATGGGTAAATCGGGAACAACGAGCGGTTAGTTTTGTCCAGGTGCAATTACAAGATCAGCTGAATATCACAGGGCTCGACCGCACGCCTATACGCATGGATGAGCATACATGGAGTCGAGCGCTTACCTGATTGGAGCTATCTTGCCGCTCTATGAACACCATGTCATAACCCATATGATCTAGATGTAGGGGACTCCGAGCCTGTAAAAACAACATCCTTATAGGTGAATCCAATCAAGTTGCAAATTCTAGGAATGAGGTGAAATACTGATGTTAGGGACAATGATAATAGTAGAGAACAGCAATAGTGAATGGAGGTCCCCATGTATTCTTGTTTCCCAAACCTGATGGTTAATTTCGATTGTCACAGATTTTCGAAAAGTCCAAAACTGACTCATATCCGATCCGACGGATTGATGATTGCATAGATTAGAGTTGAGAAATGCCCAAATTGTTTAGCAAATTTATTTGGTTGAAAGGGTATTGGCAAGTTCCCCTCCCTGACCGTGCCAGAAGTCAGCCTTTGGTACGCCCGATGGCCTATACCCATACAAAAGAATGGCATTTGGTCTCAAATTCTGCTGCAACATTCGAGTAGATTCGTGAACAGTAATTGCAGACATAGAAAAATTGTGAAGCCTATTCGATGAAAAAACATCTCCGTGTGTACATGAACAGGAAGAACACACGAACCGCTCCATCATTAGTTGAAAATTTCTCAAGCAAGTTTGACTGTGAATCTGGTGAAAAGTGAATTTTGCCATGCAAATATCACATACTTAGGGCAGTGAGGACAAGGCATTAGTCCAACACTCAAAAGTTTAAGCAATGGAGAAAGTCCCCACACACAAGCAAAGAGATCTCATGAGATTCTTAGGTATGGTCGTTCTTACATAAAATCTGTCCAAATTTCTCATGCGTGTCCCTGACCACCTTCTGAAGGAAAAACGCAACATTTGTGTGGTCAGAGCAATGCCAAAAATGTTTGAGAAAATCAAATCTATTTTGATGAATGCCGCCAGTTTTGAATGCGCCACTTCAGAATCAATTCAAGTTGGCAGTGATGCCAGTGATGTAGCGTGTGAGTGGAGTTCTCATGCAGGCCGATGAAAATGATGTAGATCATCTTGTATATTCTTCTCCCAGACAGTTTGACAAACTCAGAAAACTCCTCACAATTGAAAGAATGTCTGCATTGTGTACTGTCATTGCAAATTTTGAAGTGTACTTGACTACAAACAGGTAACCAGTTCTAGTGTACCCGATCACAATCCGTGTGACTTCAATCCACAAGAGGAAAAACCTAAATCAAAGACTTGTCAGGGGGAGTTTAACTCTACAAACTACAATCCTGGACATACGACATATCAAAGGTAAAGACAATGTCTTGGCAGATGCCGTGTCCAGAGCTGCCCTAAATTTTTGTTCAAAATTTTTATTTACAGTTTTATGTATATTGACTGAAGGGATCAAAGCAAGAACATTATATAAAAAGTGTAAATTTGCACTGTGTAAACTGTGGTGTAAAATTAACCAAAATGATAAAGGTATAAGCCAGCTTTTGGAAAATTTCATTTCATCCAATTTCTTTTTTAGGGGTAGGATGTTTATATGGCCTCCATTTTTCTGATTAACTTTCAAAATAGAAGTGTCTCAATTTATTTTGAAGAGATTTCTTCACTGGAACAGTAATTTTGTTTACTATAAGCGAGAAAGGGGAATAGCCCTAGTTTGTTTTTGCGAAGTGCACCTGTTTTAGATTGCACAATGGAGCGGCGGGGAATTCCCCAAGATGGCTAAACTAGAACTGTTTTGTTTTGAGATCAAAACATTGCAGAACCTAGGGAATTCCCCGACAAATTTTAATATGAAGTTATGTAATTTGGGTGATGAATTCGATTGGTCAGGCTTTTTAGTGCAGGGGTTATGTTAGCATGCTTCTGTAGGTAATATCTATTTTTAGACTGGGATCTTTGTGTAGTCAGTATATATTTGAGATTTTGAGCTAATCTCGAGTCGCAGTTGCAATCAGCTATGCAGTATGGTATAGCTAGTTTTGTCTATCAATACTGAAGATATAGCTCCACACAGTGCCAGGATTTATATTCCATGTGAGCAGAGTTTCTGTAATTATTCTACTTTCGTCTTTGAAGCCGAGTGCTGGGAATCAATAGGATTCCAAATGGGGACAGATAGAAATGCGTGGTGATTATCTTGGCTAATATACTGTGGATTTTTATCGTCGAGGGACTTAATTTAACCTTGTCTCTTGAACTCTGGACAAGATTACCTTAAGGACTGAGAAGATTCCCTGGAATATATACATGAGGAGTTGTATGAACTGTGCGCTGTCATTTTTGGAGTCTTCACTGAGAGGGACATATCATCGTGAACTGCAACGCCTTCTTTTGAACATTAAGTATCCGTTATAAATTGTGTGTAATGTGTAATTTTGATGATGAATGTTTTGGACATACCAAACTTCTTGAAACCATTACTGAAATCATTAAATCTGTTTTTAGTATAGAAAATTCAGATCACGTGTGCACAAGGCTCATTGTATTTGGTTTGAAAGGTATTTCTGACCTTAGGGCGTACACGAGGCGTCATAACACAACTACCCACATCAAGTGTTAGTGGAGACTTGAGGACGCAATTCGCTGTATGTCATTTTTACCGGACAACGGTATTAACTAATTTACTTCATTTTTTTTCACTTTTGCGTGGTTTCTATTCTACATTAAAGCAGTTTTATTGGGGATTGTCAAATTGATCCTGATTTATAAGTTTAAAAAATGCATTTTCCACATTTCATTCTCTCGCAATATCGCTGCTATCCCTTAAAGTTATCATCATATGTTTAAAATCCGAAATTTCACTTCTCAGATAACGTCACTAAACTCTTTTTAAAGGGAGACTCTGGAGCTCAATAAACATTTTAGTGTGGTCAATAAAATTGAAAATTTCTATTTGTGAAGGGGACATAACACGTAATTTTTATTTACATAATGTGATAATTATGGTGAAACGATTATCAACATTGATGATATTACAAAAAAGTAAGTAGCTAATTAGGACAAAAATGAATTCGGGAACTGATGGGCGCCGCATCCATGTCACCAATAATTTCACGGCATAATGACGTTTGGGCCATCTCGCGGCCACTGTACCGTCATGTCGATAGTTTGTCCCATGGATATTGTCAAAGAAAGTAATTCTACTGTTGAGAATCTAACATGTCTAATAGGTTTGCATGCCTGAACGACGAACTGCCAGTGATGACATTCAATAAAGAAATAAACTACTTCACAGATTAAACCTCAATACAAATAATGAGTTGGCCTCCTTACTTCGGATGAAAGATTTCCAATGAAGAGTAGAGTCATTGAAGTAACCACCTGTCCCACATCACCGTCAATTGGCCAGATAGCAAAATGTCATTCCAAGGTAACATGAATGTCTCACAATTGATTTTACGCGGGGAATTTCAAGGGATTGTATAGCATGTGGCATGAGAGGACTCTAATATGAATGGCGCCTACTCGAGCATTACAGCAGGATGAATAACGCTTCGGTTGACATTTAGTTCCGCTTTTAAAAACATTAGAATTACAGTGACATTTTGTGAGATCGCTATATAATCGCTAAATTATACATTACATAAACCCTGCTTTATTTGTTGGCAAACATGGCTGCTCCCATCAACTCAGTGAGAACAATAAACAAGCGTAGCGTGATGATCTCATTTAACTACTTCATTTTTGTTACATATTTGTTTTCAATCTTTCAAACACTGCCAGATGTAGATGACTTCAAATCGGTGATATGGCGTACACTGAGTATAACAACGTCTAATTGCCAGAAGAATCTCCATTGTGATATTACCAGGGTCACCATCAATCTGAGTTGTGACTGGACTCAACCAGAACCAAACTTACCTATTTACTGTATCGCTGCAAAAAGTGAATCACGGTCAAGCACCTGCTGGAGCTTGGTTGACTGTAATCTGTGTGCTGAAATTATAAAAAATAAATAGCACAATTTTAATTTTTTAGTTTTTTTGTTTTTTAAGTATTTATGTACAATACATAAAGGTATGGTGAGAAATTGTCAATTTGTGAATTTAAATGTTACATAGATTACCAATAATTGCTATTGTACTCTTTACCACACAACTATGTGTAAATGCCATTGAAATTGGTTGGGTTGGCAGAAAAGTTACTAAATAGGTCAATTAACCATAAGCTATAATAAAAAACTGCTGTGATACTAAATTACCCTGATTTCATCCAACGGAGTGTTTTAACATGGCCTTACGTGGATTGTAGACGAATTTTGTTTGGAAAATGTCTTTATTTGTTGTAGTTACTGTTTTAAACAATAACAACGTCATTTCATTAAATAGAATGGTTGCTGCTCGCCTATGGGTAGAACCATTATGGAAGGTTACCGGCAACTCTACACAACCGTGCACTATTCGCAGCAATACTAGAGAGCGAGGTGTACCCTGCAAGGGTAACAATCCTTAACACATGCCACTATTCGAGGTACAGCTTAACCGAATTACATTTACCATATCTGAATACCGAGCCAATGTTTATGGCGAGACACATTTTCCCTCTTATGTGAAAGAGACGGTGGACTTGTTACAGTGTCCGCGGAACAAACATGTAGTGATAGCAGGACAAAATGACACGTGCAGGCAAGTGTTGTTTTATTGCTCCAACATTTTTCGATGCTGGTGCAATCGTCGAGGAAATGTCACTGTAGGAAATTGGGAAGTGGATGTTAGCATCAGGATTACATAGCGAATGCGCAGAAGTGGGTAGCAATTACCAGTCTGATTCAGAATTTCCACGCCTCGGTTTGCAAAACACGTGGAAAAGGATACATGACAAAATAACATGTTTTTAAAAAATGGTATTTTACAGGACAGTGTGACTGATTGCAACTTTTCCAAATTGGGTGAAACCACCCTTGCCTTACAGAGAAGTTATGCTTGTATGTAAAATTGATATGCGGCAAGCAAGATTTATGATTATGCTCCCTCTTTGTGGGACCTGAACTAGACCTTTCTTATAATAATTAGTAATATTGACATTAAAATCGTTGAAAGTCTGCCCATGTTGCAAGAACTGCGGCTCCACAGTAATCAGTAATTAAACTCCATGACGCGTTTGTATTTAAAGCTTTAGGAAAACTTATCGTCCTCAATCTGCTAACAACAAGCTGGTTTCATTACCAGTGGAATTGTTTCAGGGGTTACCAAATCTTCATGAGTTATATCTTGGTTATAACCAGTTGGATCTATTGGATTCTAGATGTTTTACGGATTATCTGGTCTATCTTTGCTTGCACTTAACAACAATGAGCTGAGTACTATACCAGAAGGTCTGTTTCAGGGATTAGAAAATCTTATTGAATTACCTTCAACACGCATACATCAGTTGACAACATTGAATACCGGCATGTTTGACAATTTGACAAAATTAATTATACTTAATCTTGATAGTAATGACTTGATAGCGGTATCGTTGGAGGTGTTTAAGGGGGTACACAATTTACATGCACTGTCATTTTATGGAAATCAATTGCATCGCTTGGATGTTGATGTCTTTCAAGGTTTGAACAGGTTATATAGACTTGGAATTGAAAACAACAAGCTGAAGACACTGCCGGTAGGATTATTTTGGAAATTAGAAATTCTCAATGCACTATATCTTGGTCATAACCAGTTACATATATTGGATTCTAGATGTTTTACGGATTATCTGGTCTATCTTTGCTTGCACTTAACCACAATGAGCTGAGTACTCTGCCAGAAGGTCTGTTTCAGGGATTAGAAAATCTTAATGCTTTGTATCTTGGTCATAACCAGTTACATATATTGGATTCTAGATTGTTTTACGGATTATCTGGTCTATCTTTGCTTGCACTTAACAACAATGAGCTGAGTACTCTGCCAGAAGGTCTGTTTCAGGGATTAGAAAATCTTAATGCTTTGTATCTTCGTCATAACCAGTTACATATATTGGATTCTAGATTGTTTTACGGATTATCTGGTCTATCTTTGCTTGCACTTAACAACAATGAGCTGAGTACTCTGCCAGAAGGTCTGTTTCAGGGATTAGAAAATCTTATTGAACTATACCTTAACGATAATCAATTGACAACATTGAATACCGGCATGTTTGACAATTTGACAAAATTAATTATACTTCATCTTGGTAGTAATGACTTAACAGCGGTGTCATTGGGATTGTTTAAGACGGCACAAATTTTTCACGGTTTGGACAGGTTGTATATCCTTATACTTCAAGACAATGAGCTGAAGACTCTGCCAGCGGGAATGTTTGCAGGTTTGGAAAATCTTAATGAATTATATCTTATTCATAATCGGTTATATACATTGGATGCTAGTTTGTTTCACGGTTTGTCTAAACTAGCCTTACTTAATATAGCAGCCCATTCCTTACGTCTTTACATGTTAATCTGTTTTGGGGTTTAGATAATCTACATTCACTGGATATGGCTGAAAATCAATTAGCTAGATTGAATAGTAATACTTTCAATGGGCTGAACAAGTTATACATCCTTAGACTTGAACGCAACAAGCTGACTACACTACCAGTAGGATTGTTTGGGCTTAAAAAATCTACATACACTGGTCATTTACAGCAATCGATTAGCTACATTGGATACTGATCTATTCCATGGCCTGAATAAGTAGTTTTCCCTTGTACTGAAAAAACATGCTGTCTACACTGCCAGTAGGATTGTTTTGGGGTTTAGAAAAATTCATTCATAATTATATCTTGGTGATAATCAGTTGGATACATGATCTGCGGTTTGTTTAAAGGATTGTCTAAGTTAATTATACTGATATTGCCAAATTCATTGACCTGGCGTTTTAATGTTCAATTATTTGGGGGCTTAGAAAATCTACTACAACTGGATCATGCACGGAAATCAATTAGCTCATTGGAATCCGATATCTTCATGGCCTGAATAAGTACTTATCCTACAACCTGGAGAAAACTGCTGCACTACCTGCCATGGGATTTGCTTTTGGGGTTTTAGAAAATCTTCATGAACTAGTTTAGTCGGTAATCAGTTAGTACATTAAATGTAAGTTTTTGTTTTATGTATTGTCTAGCTAACACTCACTTTCATATTGGCGACATGTCATTGACGACTAAATTAAATATGGTATTTCGACAATTAAGACGACTAACTGAACTTTAATCTTTTAAAAATTACTTGACAGAATTGCCTGGTACACTGTTTTCGAAATTAGAAAGTCCTAAAGAACTAGATCTTTAGTACAATCTATTGGTAACATTGAATCCGAACTGTTTTATGGGTTGTCTAGCTGAACTTGGCTTAGTCTTAGAAATACATTCGTTGAGGTTCATTGCCAGTAATGTTTTTTTCGGGATTTACAAAAATCTAATAACTGTACTTACAGGGAAACCAATATGTTACCTTGAACGGTAGGATGTTCCAAGTATTGAGCAGGCTAACTTACTAGATCTTAAAGAAAACAAAGTTTTAAATACTTGCCAAATTTTATTTAGATCACTGCAAAATCTTAAAATTCTGTCCATTGCGTACAACCAATTGGACATGCTGCTCCTCGTATATATCCATGGTTCGAAGAAATCACTACAATTTAGTTCCTACTGAATGTTAATAAACTGACCAATTTCCAGTGAATTATTTCACGGTTTAAAAGCCTGAGTTATAGTACCTTAGGCCACAACCAACTACGCGGATAGCATCTGATACATTTCGTGGATTGATCAGTTTTTAGAATAGTTCTATTATCAAACAATGAAATAACATGGCTGGAAATTTGCGCGCTCTTTAAATGAAACACTCAAGCTGACTTGTGATACTCTCTCTCACAACAAGCTAAACCATATTCCTTCTGTGCCCAAATTTGACTTTTTTTTTCAACAACTTAATAATAATCACAATAATACCTGGTAGAATAACCATCCGATTCTTCTCTGGTCTGCCAAAACGTAGGTTTGCATGCCAAGTTCAACTGAGATATGTGGATGTGTCGTACCTTCTTGGTATAAAATGCAGTGGCGTCTAACAACAGATCGCCTTATCTTACATGCGATAGGCTTCTATCAGATCTTTTTCTATGCGAATAATGTGGGCATTGGTTTTAATGCGATTGGGGGCAATGCGTTGTTTTACTTTGGAAAATAGAAGAAAAGCAATTGAAAAAGTGCAGGATACCATTAACTTTGGCATCTTGCTTTGTCTGCTTTACTAATGGGCTTATATCTGATTGTCATTTCATCACTGATATTGTACTCTTCGGAGATAACTTCCCCATGCAATCCTCAAAACTGGAGAACTGGCATTACCTGCAGAATCTCCTTGCCAATATCAATAACTCCAGTTAAGCTTCGTTTTTCTTTGTGACCTGGTTTAGCATTGACAGGTTTATTTCAATCAGGTTTCCGTACTCGGCTAAAAGAATAGCAGTAAATTTAGTGATGTGAGCTCTATACTGATATGGACTATTTCACTAGCTTCGAGGAATTTATACCATCTATCTTGCTGGAGTCGAACTTTAAATTTTATGAAACTCCCATGTCTGCATCGGCCTCCCACTGGCTTTAACAAAAAAAACAGTTTCCACTGAGCGTGTAATACATGATCAAGAAAGCTGAACCTTTCCGACGGTATTACGTTCATCAATTTCATTATACTGTGCAATTTCGAGGGTTTTTTAAACAGTTTGTATTTCTCATCTGCATTGTTCCTTGGCTTAAACTTTCTATTATACTGGTAATTCTCCTTTGCTATATTGAGAATTGTATACGAGATAAAGAAGTCATCAAAACAGTCCTGGACGCACACTTGACATGAAGAACAGATCACACTCACTACAAGGTAACAACCATAGTAGCCACGGACTTCTGTTGCTGGTTTCCCATTATTGTCCTTGGTGTTCTTGTCCAATTGAGAGTAATTAGCCTACCTCCATCGGTTTATGCATGGTTAGTGACATTTGTTTTGCCTATCAATTCCGCCATCAATCCTTCTTGGTAGCAACGATTGCAGAGATTATTTCATTTACAGGAAGAAAAACCCAATCGTCTAATTACTAAGGCATATGTCTCAAAAAAGTAGTACTAAAATTGGGTAAAGCGGAAGATACTTCTCAGTAAAATATTTAAGTGCATATGTTTTGTATCACTGTAAAATGTAAAATGTCAGTTAACAATCTTTTCAACATGATCAATAAAGAGAACTTATGTATGTATAATTATGTATATGCCATCAGAATATTTGTAAATATTTACGGATGTATATGTATCCTACCTGAATGAACCATTGGCATTTTTTTAAAACGATATTTTTTTCTATTGATTATTATATAAATAATGACCCTTGTGGGATATTCGTACGCAGTGGTATATAAATTAATGATTAATCAGTTCAAGCCTTCAACACGACATTTTCCACTATCGACAAGTTCCGTCATCAGACGACTGATACTGTGAACTACTTTATCTACAAGGACCCCGCGGTCCATGCATTTAAACCCACTCTCCCAAAGGCCCCTTTCGATGAAATCCACCATGATAGACGGCTTGCAAAACATCAACAATATAAATAAAAACGGACACTTTGTTCAGTTAGAAAACTAGGGGCACGACATTAATTTTACTTATGCGTTTCCACTAATTAGTTTCTGCATTTTTCTACGGCGTTAATAATTCACCTAACCTAGACTTGTGCTGATTGCTATAATTGGTTTAGGGATGAACTACCATATTTAAGCATAAATATAAACATATCTCATGCCATTTTATATTTTAGCGCAAGCACTTGTTTCTTAACATGTAATATACCACGGTTTCGACCGTGAAAACCACTGCACGTGTGAAGAAATTTGTTTATGTCACTAAGTTTATGCATAGGGAAATCAGAACGCAAATTCACTCCATATGGGTTTTTGAAGTTTTAATTATTTTTATTGGCACTCTCCGTTATAGTGCTAAGGTGGATTCCTAGAGACCATTCCTAACTTAACGCAAAAACATTGGTTGACAAACGATATATTTTTTTTCGTCAATGCAAGCGCAACTCAAGATACAAAATACACAAAAATATAACCAAATATAATAGTGTTACAATACCCCGAAACCGAACAGATTTGGCCCCTGGACCACACTTAGGCGAATGAATTGATATGATTATAATGGTGGTTCAAATTTCCTGCAAATGCCTATCATTTATCTGTCTTGTCCTTGTCCTCTGTAGGTATCTGTCTGTCTTATAAGAACTTCCTGTAATTTAAAAGGTGGCAACGAAGATTTCACATAACAGGTGGCCCTAAAATTGTGAAAAATCTAAATTTTGTACTAATGTAAAGCTTTCTATCAGAAAGGTCCCCATTGTGAAAGGATTAAGCTGAAAAAATTTCTTTGGTCAAAAATTGTGCAATTTCCTAAATTTCGTAAAGGAGGCAAATACAAAATTCCGCCTATTTTTATATTTAAATTAAGGAAATAAAAAATCACATTTTGTTTGCAACCAAAGACAGGTAGAAATCCTATTAGGAGTCTTATCTATATGAACTCACTCACTTATGAACACTATAGCGGTCCCCTCAAATCCTCTCGTTGCACCGTTAATGTTTTGTTCACATTGTTGTATGACGTCTCGTATACGTCAAAGTTCAGAATACTTTCAACCAAATAAATGAGCCTTGTGCCAAATGACCAAATTAATTATAATAAACAGTTTTTAATGATCTTAATTGGTTTGGTTCAAGATTTTGGTATGGTCCAACAAATTACATATATTCGCACAAGTTAAGATATACTTATAAAGAGTTCCAGTATCCTATTTTGAAGGCGTTGCAGTTCAGCGTTGATGTCCTCACAGCGAAGACTCCAAAATGACAGTAATGCAAATTTCACATAATTTAACTCGTCAGGTAGTATATTCCATCGGAATCTTCTCAGTCCTTAGGGCAGTTCAATAGTCGGACAAGGTTTAAAATTAACTCCCTCGACGACAATAATCCACAGTATATCAGTCCAAGATAATCACCACTATTTCCGACCTGTCCACAGTTTGGAATCTTATTTTGATTCCCTCCCATCACTTTTGGCTTCACAGACGACAGTAGAATAATTACAGCAACTCTGCTCACATGGAAATTAATTATCCTGGACTAGGAACTTGATGTCTGCTCCTTAATTCAGAGTAAAAACTAGCTATCTTCTAGCGACTTGTTAGTTGTGGATGCTGGCAGAGAGTCCTTCCAGTGATAGTTTTTAACTACTCATCAGATGATTCCCCCTTTCTACATAATCATTACATCATCCTCATGCATACATAACCTTACACTAGCTTGACTCAATCGGAATTCCTCACCCGAATTACATCACTTCATATATATACTCTATGGGGAAATTCCCTAATCTTACAATGTTTTGATCTCAAACATAAACAAGTTTCTAATTTTAGCATCCTTGGGGAATTCCTTCCACTTCCCCTATTGTTCATCTAAACAGTGCCCTTAGCAAAACAACTCCCTTTTTCTCTCTTTTATAGTAAACAGTATTTTTCCGTGAGAAATTATTTTCTCAATAAAATTGAGAAATAATATTTTTGAAGTTTTAATCAGAAAAATGGAGGCCATATAACAACTTACTCAGATGTTTTTTAAATATACCATTGGCAAGGGTGGTGGGATCAAAGATTAAAGCTCCTCGGGGGTTTATTTTATCGCTACTAATTCAGTTAATCACACATTGTAAGCTACCTATGGTTATATTCTATAATATTCCTAGGTCATATTATAATACAATACATACATATTCCAAGTATTTTATTAGACAACTGCAAAATATTAACCGAGGAGGCACAATGCTCCAAAGAGCGCGCGCACACCAAATGAGATTAGTATACCCAACAGAGATCGAAGCAAGCTGTGATCCCTGATAACAGCTCGACGTATCGAACGGGTTTGTTTCGGTTTGTACTGACTTGGCCGACAGGCGGCGCGTGATCGCCTTGAGTTTCTATGATCTGGTATCCTGTAACTCGGTTCTTAACCCTCGTCTACCGATGGGGGGTTACCCCCCATCAGCTTTTTTTCCCCCGGCTTGCAAACCTACTTTTTATGTCCACATTATTTAATGAAATTGTCAATTGACTTTAGCCGCTCCTTTTCATCCAAAACAAAATCCACCGCGGTTTGGGTAAGATCATCATAATGAATGCTTCGGGTTTCTTTGTTTTCATATAAGCAATTTTGACACCAAGTTTTTTTCCAATACAGAATTTCTAAGAATCTGAAAATTATGGGTGTCATTTTTGTTAAAAATGTGTTCTTGGGTGTTTTTAATAAGGGGGCAAAATTTTACAGGTGTAAACAATAAAGTGTTAAATTGTTTTAATTGAAATTTATACAATCTGTTCGGTTTCATTAGGTTCCTAAGACAGGGTATAGTTTGCTATATTTAGGACCTATTGTTTTAGTTTTTACAACAGGCTCAAAAATTTCAAGGTCATTATTTACTAAATGATCCGATTTTGTTGAAAACTGTTTTTTAAATCGTGTCATTGGGTTAACTAAATAAGCAAAGTGTTTACATTCTGTGTTTTCACCTTTGAAAGTGGAGTTTTTACATTATAACTAATGGTCTCCCATAGACCCCTGTAGACACGGCCATATTTTGCCCTGCTTATAATCATCAAAACGTCATAGACAACCTGACCTGTATATTTTCGCTTCTGTACAGTAGACAGACATCTGGGCACCATTTTTAACACACGATGGAATTTGACATTTCACACCCAGTATGACATTGAACCTGTTTGAGTCTTGTACTCTTACTACAATAATAATAGCGGGATTTATATGCGCTTTTTACCTGAGGATTCAAAGCGCCTGGCTATTATCATTACGCTGCAATCAGGAAATGCCAGAATCACGTCGCTTCATTACTCTTGTACTATAACCATCAGGTACGGCAAACTATACCGTCTTTAATCCTTGAAAGGTACTGAACATGATGATATACTTTATAACACATTCCCCCATTTTTATTATTTGAACACCTGTATAAACCTTTCCCCCTAACATTACACCACGACACATTTTAAAAATGAACCATGATTTTTCGGAATTCCCATACAATTTTGATTTAGAAAAACCTTAGTTTCAGATTGTATATTAAATTTTCACAAAAATACAGTTCCACATGTACTAGATGTACTATTTGTGTCGGTGCCACTTGGTCATTCTGAACACACTGTCTCATCTATGCAAGGTGACATGAACGTTTACTAAGCTGACATTGCAATATGCATGGCTATTTTCCTGCATTGGACCCCAGTTTTGAATTGGAATACAAGGAGGAGTATTAATTGCTTCAGTTGATAGCGTCAGTTGCGGCGGCGGTCAAACCTGGTTTGCATGAACGTCAAATGTACACAGGATTTGCCTGCATTCGGTTGTGTGTATACTACAACCGGTTCATTTTAAACTTAGGTCAGTCAAGCCGTGGCTTGAATCGAGCGCTGCTAAAGATAGCCGAGAGTCTTATTGTTTTGCATATATAGAATTGTACTACACATGAGCGAATTGCCGTTGGTGACTACGTCGGTGACTAGAATCTTTATACAGGCTTCAATAGCGTAGGTTTCCTTTTTGCTGGGTTGGGGGTCATCTGAATTCAAACAGACGAGAAAGATATCTTTTGGGCAATGTAAATTGGGGTTGGATCCATGACACCCAAACCCCAGAACTTCCTTTGGATAAACAATAATGGCCCGGATTCCAAAAAGGGTGTTATGTTAATTTTAAGCTAAGCGAACGTTTATATGCGAGATTAAACGTATCAGTTAAGTAAGCGCAATTCCAGAAAGAGTTTAAAGTTAAACGGCCAATTTTCAACTCCGCCAAAATGCCTCTAAAACTAGTAACGGGGCTATAGTAGATCAACCCTCGTTGTCCACCAGAGGAAAAGTTTTGGACAGCGTCAATTAGTTGGGAGAGGAGGCAGAAAAGAAATATGTGGCTTATCCCGTTTCAGGAACAAGATAATCTGGCCTTTCATGTGACATCGGTTTTACATAGTACAAAGACTTTTGGTGTTTTCTGTATCCAAAACACGGCGATCAAAAGTCATTAACATCCAACGCACCTGTTACACCTGTTTACACCTGAAGACCATTGAAGCAAATACGGTTAGCGGTTAATACAAATACATGGTTCGTGAATGCGCTTAAACGTTGATTTGAATGCTTTCATTAAGATTAGAATTTGATTTTTTAATTTTTTAGGTTTTTTCTTTTTTTAATTAATTTTAATTTCCACCCACTGCCATGCCCCTCATTCAATGCTAATACCTTCCTAAAAATACTAGAGGTGACCGATGGTTGAATCTTACGATAGTTTAAGAGTGTTTTAGTGTGTGTTTCCGCCCGTACACGGCCCATTGCACTGTCCAGTTGACAACGCAAATGTTGGCAGACCAATCTCGCCCCGTTGGTGTATCAACCTTAAACGAAAGCCCTGATAGCACTTTGCGCGTTCAACATTAAAACACAACCAGGACCTTTCATACACTCAAGTTAGCGCCTTTAAATAACGATTCTGTTAATTGTTTTTAAACGTCTGTTTAAGGCAACAAATGGTTAAAAAATTTAAAAAAAGAAAAAACCTAAAAAATTTTAAATTACGGTGATTTTAAGCTAAAATCCGCGTTTAGCTTAACAAGTTTCTGGAATACGGGCCGTGTCTCTATTCTGGACTTGTTAAGACCAAACCAATTACTAAATGAGGCTGACACTCTTATCTTCAAGAGTTTGGCAAAGCTGAGATCGGTATCGAAATACTGCGCAGATAGAAGTTTAATTTCGACATGACCATCATATTGATAGCTCGACTTTAGGCAACTACGTATAATTCACTGGTTATCTATGTTTTGCAAACAAATTGTCTGTGTAAGTGAGTCAAAGATATCATTCACCTGAGTTGGGTACATTTTACAGTCAAGGCTATAATCATGGCCCAAGTACGATTTTTCCGGACTTACCCATTTTTGGTATTTCTTACCATTCTCTGACCGTGCAAAATTGCCATTTACATGCTTACCTGCATGCCAGAATAGTTGAGAAAAACCTCTGTTTTTCACCCCTCCAGTCTTGAGGCCTCTCAGTAGTTGCCAGAAAGACTCACGACATAACCTTGAACTTGATTGGGAATTTACGGAACTAGCTAGAATTATGTAACCAACCAGCCAAACGTCAATTCCTTATTCAAAGGCAATAACCGAAAACGTGGCACTTTACTGATCCCCCTTTGTTGAGAATAGGTTCATAAACCATCATTTAGAATTTGGTGTAAATTACTTCTTTCAGATTGACAAGACCTTCGGGGTAACCACAGGAATGAAGAGCTCAATCAATAATTTCAGGGCCAATAGCACGCGAATAGTTTTTTTTTGACCACACCCCAGGCCCAGAGCAGTCTCCCTCCCTAACTCTGAAGGGCAGCTATATTTTTTCTTATCTTTTTTGACTTAGAATTTCCCTCTTTACCTGAAAAATTTGAACATTTTATATATTTTAAAAAGAGCAGTCAGCGAGATTCGAACCCGAGACCACTGTATCATAAGGTCAACTATCTAACCACCAAGACCAACGGGGAATTGTGTTGGGGGCCAGATTTGCACTTCTAATCCTTGATACATTTACGAATCAATCGGTACTGCTATTGTGGTCAGCACTCAATATATGATAGCTCCGCTCTGGAACGGTTCCCAAATATGCTCCAGGAGCATGAGTGGTGTCAGCCAGATCTAAGAACATTGTGTGCATTTCCCCTGTTAGTGTTTATAATCAGTTATGGCACTGTTATGGCAGAAAATATTTTTGAAAATCCATTAAGTTGTAATCTAGGGCGAGGTGGCGAGCGGTCTACGCCTGAACCGTCGGCAGAGTATAAGATCGACCGAGCGGCCCTGATTCGAGCCCCACGAGAGTCTGGTTTCCTTTTTTTATTCTCTAGCCCGTGAGGGTTTTTATTGTTCTCTTATTTTACAAACAAATACAAAGTACATTACATTACACACAAGAAACGTCAATAGTGGAAGAAATTATGTACCACTAAAACCAAATTCAAGGGGATAGTACATGTGGAACTGTATTTTTGTGAAAATTTCATATACAATCTTGCAACCAAGGTTTTTCTAAATCAAAATTGTATGAGGATTCCAAAAATCATGGGTGTCATTTTTTAAAATGTGTTCTTGGATGAATTCTAGGGGGGCAAGGTTTACACTGGTTTATACAGGGGGCAAAATATAAAAGGGGGCAAAATGTGTTTTAAAGTATACCATCATGTTCAGTACCTTTCAAGAATTACAGAAAGGTATAGTTTGCCCTACCTGAGTGTTATAGTACAATAGTTACAAGGTAAAACGGGTTCAAGGTCACACTGGGGGTAAAATTTCAGATTCATCGGTTTGTTCTAAAATGGTGCCAAATTGTTCGTCTTACTGTACAGAAGCCAGCAATATAAAGGTCGCGTTGTCAATGACGTTTTGATAATAATAGGCCATGGTCCACAGGGTCTATGGGAGACCACCAGTCATATCTCTAAAAGTCTCACTTTGAAAGGTGAAACACAGAATCTATATACATTTTCTTATTTAGTATGACCCAATGAACGATTTAAAACCAGTTTCAACAAAATCGGACCATTCTATAAATAATGACCTTGAACTTTCTTGAGCCTATTGTACTAAAACAATAGGGCGTAAATATGGCAAACTATACCTTTTTAGAAACCTTATGAGCAGCCGAACAGACTAGTATAAATTTTAAAACAATTTAAACACTTTTATTGTTTACCCCTGTACAAATTTCCCCCCTTATAAAACCCCTAAGAACACATTTTAAAAAATGACACCCATGATTTTCAGATTCTCCATGAAATTCTGTATTGGAAAAACATTGGTGTCAAAATTGTATATGAAAAAACTAAACCAAAACATCCATTACATTTCCCCATGTACTAGGAGCGTATCAGCTCACCTCTAGCATATTGAGAACAGGTTTTCCCTGTTGTGCTATATGAAGACAACACTTCATAAAATGACAAGATGGTTCACAACTGTCATGCTTAATTGCTAAAAAGGCTATTTAAAGGTACATTTCATGATCCTAGCACCTCATTTTTGTCCATAGTTGACCAGACACCTTGAGATAAAAACCAGCTGACCACGATGGCTTGCCTATCTGTTTGTATCACAGTGCCTCACAGGCCACCGTGTTACAATTCCTGTACATTTACAGGCAGAAAAGTACTTTACAAATATTACGACCCACCTCCAGAGCAGATCAATTTCCATGCATGATCAAGTGCACGTACACCACACCTGGGCCAACAACGGCTCATATAAAAAGGCCTAACTCCCCGAGGCAAGACGGGAAAATGAGGCCATGGATCACAAAATGTTCCTTTAACAATATTATGCACCCAAATACCACCCAGCACAATTTAAATACCACCTTGATGCTGTCATGCTATATTGCTGCACTACACCCTAAACCTCAGGGATCCAAAAATAAAACCCCCAGGACTGCAGTCAGTGACCAACCCAAAAAAAAAGATTTAAAACCACGACTCACCCGCATTAAGATTCAATCACATTTGCAGGGCTGTGATTGGGTTTCAAGAAAAAATCCTGAATTTGGCAAAAAAATCCTGAAAAACAGAGTAAAATTGACCTAAAATGCTTAAAACCGGGCTGAAATTAAATAAAGTTGTGGAAATTTTGAAAATAAAAATTCCTGAAAACAGTTAAAATCTTGAAGAATCACACCCCTGCATTTGATTTAAAAACATATCCAACAAGATCCAATGTCAATACAGCAGAGACCAACTTCAAATCCCAACATTGATTGGTCACTAACTACAACCCCAAGGATCAACCCTCAAACCCCCAAAACCAGAGTGCAGTGAGGAACCTCTAGTGAGGGGGTAAAACCCCAACTGTTAATGCAAAACCTTTCTATTTACTCTTGTTTTTCTTATTCCATTTCCAGATTCCTCAAAAGAGGCTACCATTTCTGTACATGGGCACCATAATTTTCTTTTCTAAAAGCAATTTGTTTTTCAACTTTTTCAATGAAGATAAACCATTCCTTAAAATCAGGAAACATCAGTTTAACATCTTGTACCCTACACTAAATATATTTCTTTGCACAAATGAGAAGCATATTAATAAAGGAGGAATAACCACTGTATACTTCCTCATAAATTCCCAAGCATACTTTTGAATATGAAATGATGATATGGATATTTAAGCTACTTATCCTAAAATTTAATTCTTCCCAAAAATGAGAAGAGATTTCACATGACCACATCAAATGCTTGATAGTTTTTTTCTCTTTTCCACAAAAAGGAAAAATATCATTATCTAGAAAACCAATTTTGTGAAGGTTTCTTGGTCATACTCAAATAGTTCCTATAAGGTCGGAAACTGCATAATTGCGCAGCAGTGTGATTATAGAATTTCTCCTCGCTCCCACTCATTGCGTAAAATGTGCAGGTGTATGCAATGGGTCTCCGCCGCCTCAAGGTTCGGAAAGTCATGTAAAGCTGTTGGTCCCGTGTATCAGGGGAGTCATTCCTGAACACGTAAAAAGTTGCAAACCTTATCGAAAAGAGTAGGGGACCATCCCGGGTCTGTTACCTGCACACATTACTCTAGGTACCAGAGTCCCTTCCAACCCGCACTAGGCCAGCGTGGAAGGGTAGGCCGAAATCCAGCATGGAAACATGTTGACACTTTCGTCCAACAGTGGACTGATGATAGGCTGATGATGAAGTTGTAAGACCCTTTTTGTTTACATGATAGCCTTTTTGTATCGACACTCCAAGGAATTATCCTTTTGGTAATAATCATCATGAACATTTTATAAATAGTGACTAGTTTAGAATTGAGCATCCATTAAGGGTAGTGTCAACCTTGAGTTTCCGAGTATCTATTTTGGCTTGTCACTTTGCAAATATTTGATTATTGTATGCAAAAGTATACATTTCTAGAAAGAAAATTGGACGATGAACCCGATGATGGCATCAGATTAATGTAAAACTTTCCGTATTTTGAGAAAAAATATCAAAAAGACATGATTTTGCCTCAAAATTTCCAGACAGCATAACAAAAACAATTTGAATTTTCATGATTTCTTATGTTATTTTTTAGAAACAAGACAAATTTGTCTAGGGACGGTCTCTCATTTTTTTAAATAGAGCTTACTTTTCGAAATATAAGGAAAAATGTCAAAAAAGCGTGATTTTTACCTTTCTTTTCCAAAATTTGAGTATATATTGAAGGACATCTTTAGTTAGAAATCGAAAAATGAAAAATTGAGAAAAAAAAACGTCCCTAGAGAAGACCGATTGCTATCGTAGGAAAGTTAAACCTTACCTTTTACTTCCTTATTTTTGGAGTTATCTTGCCTGAAAATTTGCCGAATTTTGCGAAAATTGAACATTTAGAAAATCCATGTTTTTAGTAAGAAAGTGACTTTTCACGCCATTTCAAGCTGTCTCTTTCTCAATAACTTTACTTTTAACTTCAGTATGTTGTGCAAGTAATGAAAATACATCTTTATGCACTATTGAATCAAACCTCTTTTGTCTTCAACTCCAGAAATCAGAAGAAATTGAAATTTCTTCTGGTCTAAATGAGCATTTGTTAATTTGCTTCTCAATTGAATTACTGCATAGACCATGAATCAAGTTGCATGTTTTGAAAACACTACATGGCATGGATCACTAGTACTCATCTTTAAAACAATACCAGCACATTTTGTGAAGGGCGCCCCCCAATTTTTCAACAATTTTGAGATTTTTGCACAGTTGCATTGGTAATTGGCTAGTAAAGTATTATAGGCCCTACCTGCGAATGGTAACGCTCGAACTGGTTGTGTATGTATCGCAAAAGAAGGAATTTTGTAATGAGAATTAATATCGAAGATCTCCGATAATAATTCAACGGCTGCTGGAAACGTCCTTTCGATATGAAATACCTGGAAAATTTACGCCAAGTACGTGTCTATGCTCATCCATTAGTTGTTTACTTGGTTCAGGCAAGTCAAGTTAGAGGTCATTTTACTGAGTTGGGAATATTTATCACTGAACGGACGTGGACAGGAATTCGGCGTTTCCAGCTCCGCCGTTAAATTACAATCGGATATGCCGATTCTAATTACAAAATTGCTTCTTTTATGACAAATAAAATACGCACTTTGAGCATTACCATTCGCATGTATAATTTACTAGACAATTACTGGCACTAGAGTGCAAACATTTCAAATTTTGATCATGGGGGGGGGGGGGCTTCAAATAATGTGCTGGTATTGTTTTAAAAGGTGTACTAACTTATTTATAATTATTTTTTACGTTTCAACTCTAGTTCAGTCTAGAATCGGCGACCAAATGCGCATCTGACGTAATTTGAGGGTGCAAAACAAAATAATGTCTGCCGTGAATAATAATTACAAATAGTCCAAAGACTTCTATTACTTCGTTAATTATTGAGTCCGTGAGTCGAAAACCTGACATATATGGCGTTTTATACATTTTAATAATATTTTGTTCAAACATGCCCCGCCCACAGTACACAATCAAACCAATCACGGTCCGCGCCATGCTGATTGACAAAGCTTGACATTGGTCGTGCAATTGGACGCATAATTCTGTCCTTAAGATGATTGCAAGACCGACAAAATAATCAAGCAAACAACTAACATTTGTTCAAGTTACAGTATAGAGATTAGAGGTGATACCAGAAGCCCAAAAATTCCAATAACTAGATTTCATGCTAGGCTAAAGACAATGATCCTGATAAGGACCCCCCCCTTGTTAATATATCACCAGCCACCCAAACTGCCCACAGTGCAGAGTGTATTAGGGATACTCAGATACCACTTGGAAATGGTGGGAAATGGAAAGGTGACTACTGACATGCCATGATGGCAGTACGGGAAGAGGCTAAACAGGTCTACGTCAAGTACTTTCATGATACTGTATTCTGTGTCTCCCCAGTTACTATCCAGGGGTCCGTTCCCCAAACTTAACCCTACATGTACTAACTCATACAGACCTTTTCATTCCAGTTACACAGTGCTTTGGATAAGTTGGTCCACTCAGGCATGACTTAGTATGCATATATTTACGACTGTTTCGGGAACGGACCCCAGAGGAGGGTCGAAGCCCACATGAAACAGTTTATAGTGAAGAGAAAAAGGTATGGGGAGAAAGGAAAGGAGAACTTCAAGACTGTCAATGAATAAAAACAGTTGTCTGATATGAAGGGTGACCTCTTTGACGTTTATGCAGAGGATCCTGTCCGTGGAAATGTTGGACAAAGAATGGGGAGTCCCTGGGGGGTAACCTGTACACAAGTCCGGGAACCACCCGAGTTACAAGGGTTCTGGCAGTGACCTATATGAGACCAGAAACAAGTGAAATGGTAACCCTATCTGAGAGCAGATCTGTTCAAATGGACTATCTGAGACAAGAAGCTAGCAGACCTATTCAAATAGACACGCTATCCGAGACCCGGGGGCCAAGCAATATTACCATTGGAATTTTAACCTGGGATTTTACACGCCATGGCGATTTTATGGACTGACTACGTTTGAGTAGGTTATCAAAAACAAACATCCTAAGTCTAACAGATCCTCCGTAATTGTATACTCTATATCTGAGACTGAAAAGTAAAATTTGATAACCTATGTGAGACTGACAGAGACATAGGTTTAATTTGTTTCCCCCAAGGAGGTTGAAAAATGCACAGGAATTTTGGGAAGCGTTGATTGCATACCTGGGAAAGAGGAGTGGCAAGGCCTTATGGAATACGAAAAATTGCTGGAAAGCCTCAATAAACTGTCAGTAAGTGTTATCTTTCTAAGTGTTCCAACTTCCTAAGTAAGTATAACACAGCAATACTGGTCTTTAATAAAGCATCATTTTCAATTTCAAGTGATACTTTTGAAAATTGTCTGTGTTACACTTTGACCAAAATCTTTATTTGGTAGCAGTTTGGGGGGTTGTAAGCCAAAAAATTGAATTTCATGGGGTGGGGGTTTATTTAAAGATACAACATTAATTTTGGTGTCATAATGCTTGTATTGTTGGTGTTATATCCCCAAGTGGACGTCTTACAATTTTGACCTTGACATTTAAGCCCCACCCTAGCAATAATATCTTGAACAAACTCTCTGGCACAAGATGGGGTGCTCGCCCACATTTTTCTAAGATAGATGGCACTGGCCCTGTGCTACTCATATACAGAATATGCCTGCCCTACATGGGAAAGATCAACCCAGCCAAGAAGCTGAAATCTTGAGAAATACATGCCGGCTTATCCCAGATGTCTAACAGCAATAAACATATAACACAAGAGAACCTATACCTCCATGAAGCAAGAAAAAGAATTGCTCCGCAACATCCTTCAAAGTGTAGCGAGCATGCAAGAACGTAGCTGTCAAGTATCTAATGTGAAGCACCCTATGTCCGGCAGATACCTGCTGCTAAGCTGCCTCTTAAGGAGTTTAAGAGAGCCGCCTTGTGGAGAGAAGGACTTGCTGTCAAACAAGTAATGCCTATTAGTATTGAACCCGGAGAGCACCTTCCACCTGGATCTGACGATCATAGCCTGATGGCGATTCCCAACAGAGAACCGAAATCGGCCGATCTAATGTTTTCCTGCAAAAAAGTGGGCTACCTGATCAGGAAGATCAGGATACTGTTTTTGGCTGTGGAACAAACAACCAAAGACAATTGAAAATCTTCTTGTTGCCACTGTGGAGCAACCATCGCACATGCATGAATTTCAACAAAAGCAGCCAGATTTTGTAGTTGTCTCTGGCTAGAGCATTATTTTAGTACTTTGGTTTGGACTCGATAAGAGGAAGAATAAGACTGTAAACCCAAAATAAGGTTCATTGTATTGGGTTACCATGGGTTAACAGCATTATCCTAGGTTTAGGTTTGTTATCTGGGGTTTGACTTTGTAAACCCTCGGATAACGCGCCTTATCCTGGGTTTACACCTATATGGGGGGTTTATTTTGTTATCTAGGGTTTAGGGCTGTAAAGCCAAGATAACGCGCTTTATGTTTGTTATCTGTGGTTTGATCTGCTATATACCTAGATATAAAGAAGCCTTATCTTGGGTTAACCAAGCTAAGGAATCTTAAGCCCAAGATAGGGCTTTGTTACCCAAGTTTTATGCTCATTATCTAGGGATAAGTTGAAAATGAGACACTTATGCTTGCATAGATGCTAAACAAATCGAATCAAAGTTGACTGCACTGAATTCTGCCTGTGTTAATCCAACCCTGAAATGCATCAACAACATACAAGTAACACACACTGATTCAGAATTCAGAAGACTAATCAAAGACACCGAGATACAGCAAATTGCATATGGTGTGGTAATATACCAGGGCTATAATTGTGACCGTAGATCGTAGAATAGAGACATCTATCACTTTCATTTCTTGACCCCAAAACAAATAAAAAGACACTAAATAGTTTTTATAGATCTGCTTCAGAAATTGAAAAGCTCAAATATAGGGAATATTAATACCCATACAATGAGGTTTATTTCGGTAGCCATCTTGTCTTCCTAGTGAAGCAAAGTCATGTAACTTAGACGTGCACAAATGGAATTCTTTGACGTCAAAAACCTTTGCAAAGAAACAAAAAACATCTTATATCTGGCTTCTGACGCAAGAGATAAGCTTATTTGTGTTATGACGGACATTGTGGCGGCCATCTTGGATTTGTAATGAATGAAGACATCACACTTTTAAACCAACATCAAATATGAATTCCTTGACCCCTAAAACTTGGGTTTAGACACATTATGCTCCTACGAACTTCAGAGGCCGAGATATAGGCAAAAATGATTAGGAAAGGCGGCCATTTTGAAAAATGGCCACCAATATACCAAGATGGCGGCCGAAAAAATGCCAACATTGTTTTTTGATAATTTCTTGATGTAATCATTCAAAAAACATGGTTTGCAAGAATCTACCCGAAATGCCCACTCAATTACACAAGTACATATACTAGTAGCCCTAGTTGCTACGTAAATACTAAGATTTTTTTCGCGTTCGTGAACTTGGACGTAGGCTACGTGTGTCCTACGAGTAAACCAGATTTACGATTAAAACTTCGTGTGGTCATGAGTACACATAGCACACTCGTAGTGTGTGGGAAGTGGCACTCCCCGGGGGGCACTCCATCCATTTTGTTAGTAATCTATCACGACAAAAGCATTTATGTATAAATGAATTTAACAAAAACAGATTAAACATGTTATATTATAATTATATTGTCTTTTGTAACATCTGTAAGCATGTCACTGCAATAAATGTCTTTTAACATGCCCTACATCCCTTTCACACAGATTTGCTCATCTATCAAAAATAAGGACAGAAAGATGGAAAAGGAAAATGGAAAAAAAGAAAGAAAGAAAAGAAAAAAAAAAAAAAGAAAAGAAAAATACAGATACGAATCACCTCCGATCTACTTCACTTAAGGCTGGCTCAGAGATTTCCCAGGATGGTGCCCTCAATTTTATAACAAAGCGTGTGTTTTTCATGTACATAATGCTTGTCCCCGTACTATTTCCTGTGTGAAATAGCTCAAATCGATGTCCTTCATATTGAAAATCGGAATTTTTGTTATACGCAGTAGGCCTATCCTATGATACTGTTATACTACACCTGGCAGAATCAGAAGATACCTTAGTCCTGAAGCAACTGAACAATTGGTCCATGCATTTATTTCATCACGTTTGGACATGGGTAATGCGCTCCTTTATGGACTTCCTACCAAGCAAATTCATCGTCTGCAGGCTCGAACAAAACATGGCTGCCCGTCTCATCACTCGTACAAAGCCGTCTATGCATATCTCTCCAATTCTGTCTGACTTACACTGGCTGCCAGTCAATTTTAGAATCAATACAAACTGATGCTTCTCACATACCGTCTTTAAATGGACTCGCTCCATCATATATCACTGAACTTCTTCAATTTTACGACCCTTCACGCTCAGGTCTCCGTTCTGCAACAAAAGGACTGTTAGTTGAACCTAAATCATCCTGGTCGTGGGGGTATCGTGCTTTCTCAGTGGGTGCCCCTAGGCTGTGGAACACACTTCCTTACCATATCCGTACATCATCCTCAATTGAGTCTTTTAAGGCTCAGCTCAAAACCCATTTTATTCACATTGCCTATGAACAGAAGTTTAGAATTTGTTCTATGATATATCATGTATTCGCATGACTTTACTTGTGTATTCTGTATATTCCTCTGTATTGTTTCTGCTGGTTGCTCTGTCTGCGCCATGAGCGCTTCTAGCGGATTTGTGCGCATTATAATGTTCATTATTATTATTATTATTACACATAATGTTTACTACATCAAAACAAAAAGTCTGTTTCATCTCGAATCTTTGGCGGAATTGAGTATTTTAGGTGACTATTTTCACTTCTAGAGGAATATATATAATAAATACACCACAAAATCAGCATATTTCGAAATCTCCGAGTCAGCCTTGAAATAGTACAAGTTTTTCGTCACATATTGGCTCATTCCCAGTTTTGTTGTGAAATATTTACAACATATCAGTGTATAAGTTCATCGCTAGTAATTGTTTGTCTTGTCATATCTTCACATGCTTGACAGACTTTTTCCTGCTGGCTGCAGGCATTAGTTGCCTGCAATTTTCATTCTTGCGCTTTGTTTTCGTTTATTGGATATAGGCCTATATTACTTTTCATTTTCTTAAATAAAAGTTTTTTGTCTTTCCAACCCATAAGAATGACAAGAATGAAAAATTAGCCGTCCTCTTTGGTTTTTGAAGCTATTTTCTTTTTTGTGCCAGTGTGGATCTAATAGGACAACTTATTGAACTTACATGGGCAATATAATAAGATAAGCCAACGTTAATATACTTCAATTGAATTGAACGCAGTCCTCATATACAAGGAGGAATTCTAAAATATGCGAGGGATAGTCCGAGTATTTCGCAGATTCAATAGGTCTACAGTCACCCAAAACACGTATTCTTCTAAATTCCGTTAATCGTTTTACTAAAACGGCATCCAACACCAACTCGGACATATGCACCCACGATTGCGCCCTAATAGAAGACACGTAATAATCATTCTAAGTTATGCGAAAAGGTGTTCCTACGACTGTCTAACGTCCATTCTTCGCGAACGCACTTAAGTCACAACTTGTGGAAATCGTAACAGGCGATCAGCATATGTTACGTATATACTTACGAATCAAGTTTCGCGGACGAACCCCTGAACCCTAAATAACGGTCCTTATCTTGGTTTGACAAATCTGAACCCCAAATAACGGTCCTTATCTGGGGTTAACAAAGTTGAACCCCAAATAACGGTCGTTATTTGGAGTTCAGCTTTGTTTACTCCAAATAAGGCCCGTTATTTGGGGTTTAGCTTTGCTAACTCTTATGGAAGCACAAGCGCATCACGTTTCCTTATCCCTAGATAAGGAAGACCGTTACTTTGGGTTCAGCTTTGTTATCTCTAGATAACCTTTGTTAACTCTATATAAGGACTGTTATTTGGGGTTCAGCTTTGTTAACCCTAGATAAGGGCCGTTATTTGGAATTATCCTTGTTATCTCCAGATAAGGCGCGTTATTTGAGGTTCAGCTTTCTTATCTGGAGATAAGGGTGCCTTATCTCGAGATAGGAGACCTTGTTAACCCCAGATAAGGGCCGTTATTTGGGGTTCAGCTCTGTTATCTCGAGATAAGCTTTGTAAACTTAAGATAAGGCGCCTTATTTGGGGTTCAGCTTTTTTATCTCCAGTAAACGAAGCGTTTTCTCCAGTTAACGGAATGTTATTTGGAGATAAGGCTTCCTTATCTAGGGATAAGGAAAAGTGATGCACTTGTGCTTCCATAGGGGTTCAGCTTTCTTATCTTGGGATAAGGGACCATATCCTTAGATAAGCTTTGTTTACTCCAGATAAGGAGCATTAATTTGGGTTCAGCTTTGTTATCTACAGTTAACGGAGGCCTATCTCGAGATAACGCTCTGTTAACTGCAGATAGCAAATCTGAACCCTAAATAACTGTCCTTATCTGTAGTTAAAAAGCTTATCTTGAGATAAGGCTTCCTTATCTAGAGATAAGGAACCTTATCCCAAGATAAGCCAAGATCTCCAGATAAGGTCAGTTATTTAAGGTTCAGCTTTTCTAACTCCAGATAAAGAGTGTTAACTCAAGATAAGGCGCGTTATTTGGGGTTCAGCTTTGTTATCTTGAGATAAGCTTTGTTAACTCTAGATAAGGACCGTTATTTGGGGTTCAGCTTTGTTAACACTAGATAAGAGACGTTATTTTGGGGTTCAGCTTTGTTTTCTCCAGATAAGGCCCGTTATTTGGGGTTCAGCTCTGCTAACTCCAGATAAGGAGTGTTAACTCAAGATAAGGACTGTAATTTGGTTCAGCTTTGTTATCTCTAGATAAGCTTTGTTAACTCTATCAAAGGACCGTTATTTGGGGTTCAGCTTTGTAACCCTAGATAAGGGCCGTTATTTGGAGTTGAGCTTTGTTATCGCCAGATAAGGCGCGTTATTTGGGGTTCAGCTTTCTTATCTGGAGATAAGGGTGCCTTATCTCCTGATAAGAGACCTTATCCCGAGATAAGCTTTGTTAACCCCAGATAAGGGTAGTTATTTGGGATTCAGCTCTGTTATCTCGAGATAAGCTTTGTTAACTTAAGATAAGGCGCGTTATTTGGGGTTAAGCTTTGTTAACCCTAGATAAGGCGCGTTATTCGGGGTTCAGCTTTGTCATCTCCAGTTAACGAAGCGTTATCTCCAGTTAACGGAGTGTTATTTGGAGATAAGGCTTCCTTATCTAGGGATAAGGAAAAGTGATACACTTGTGCTTCCATAGACGTCACTGACTCGAGGAAGGTAAATGGAATGGAAATCGGTCAACACGCCAGGGGGTTCTTGGATTTTGGTCGGGAACCCCCCAAAACATACTGCAAGTAAACTTGCGTTATCCCCCTGGCAAGATGGCAGTCTGGAACATGACCTCAGATGACCTTTAACCTTTGTCCATGACCTTTGACATCATCCACATATGAAGGAACCCCTATTGCACCTTAACCCCAAGTCTGGTTTAAATCGGACTTAAACTTTCAAAGGAGACGCAAAAAACGAAAACCTAACCAAAACCTAACCAAACTGGAACACACACATACACATACAGACATTCGCACCCTCGCAATACCCCCCTATGCTTTTCAAGCCAGGGGGATAAGAAAGAGGGACTAGCTGTAAATGCGGGACTACCGCTTGGGGTATCAAATTCACAATAATTAAATTCTAGTCCCGCAAGAGGTACACATTCAGCTGTGATAGTAACTGGCTCAATGATACAAATAGGAAAAATTAACCTAAACATATCAGCAAAATAACCCTAAGTGTGTAGTTTTGCTTGCAGTAGCACAAGTGTCATTTTTCTTGTTGTGTATCTTTTTCATGTATTGAGAACAGGTCCCGCAAGGTGTATAATCTCACTGCAAATTAGTCTGGTTAGGGGTATATTTTCACTGAAAACTAGTATAATTTCACCAAAACTGGTCCCATTAGGGGCCGGGTATATTTAAAATGAAAATTGGTCCCGTTAGGGTCACTTTCAAAACCCCTGGAACGAGCATGGGTACCCAACGAAAATCCAAGACCCCCGGTCAACACCTTCAAATTTACTCAAACCTTCATCCTATATTTCTCACACTTTGCAGTCTTAGGCACTAAAGCTGAACGCACAACGATGTAAATAAACACCTGAGACAACCGGAACATGTTGTAATATATGCAATATACTTTTTACACTTTAACGTGTTCGTATATAGAGTTTTCAAAAAATTCTCCAGTAATGATTGCTCGCCGGTCATCGATTGCGCCAGAGGGATTACGATCTAAGGGTCGTTGTTGAATCCCTTCCTTTTCTGCAGGTGAAATGATAAACATATTAAAATCGGATCTTGAAATCGTTGTGGTTCCTTCTTATCTCTTTCTTCCATTGAAAGAAATCACAGGTTCACAGGTTCAGGTGCATTTATTTCATTCAGAACAACAGTCATGATACAATTAATATGGTATGATCACTCCCGTTGGTGCCCAAGGGCGGGGGGGGGGGGGGGGTGCATGGGACCCCCCCCCCCCCCTAAGGAAACCACTTTCCCGAGGGAATTTTTGCACGAAATTTATAAACATGTGAAGGGTCATAAGACAACCCCAAATGAGCAATAACAAATGAGATTTGTTATTTCGGCTGGCAATTAGGGGCAAAACATTGTTTTCAAAACACGCGAAAATTGGGCAAAAAGACGGAAAATTCAAATGAGCCTTGCGCTTACATCAAACATTTTTAATACCTTGCATGATCCTCATCTCGCTTACCCTTAAACTATTCTTGTTCCCATAATGTTCTGCGTTGTCCTGTCTTCGTGGGTGTTTGTCCCAAGGGGGTGAAGCCCATTCAAAACCAGTCGTCCGTGCTGGGCGCTGACATTTTGAATATTGCACGGAATAATTATTAGTTTGGGTGCTTGTATACACACATAATGTCAATTCGATACAAACAATCCGGCAAAATATCAGTTGTTGGATGTTGGGTGCTATTGGGTGGTTAAATTTTGTCCTACCCATGGCCACACAACGAATGAAATGACACGTAGGTCGTCTTGATTTAAATAAACCGCCTCAATGAATACATCTTTTCACCTAAGCGCGCATTGCATTATGGGAAAAAAAGAGTATCTGAGCACAATGATCCAGGTGCACTATTATTACACCTTGCCACCTCTAACACATACATCAATTTTGTATCACTACCGATTAGTGTATATGCAAAGCGGCACCCACAGTATGTGGAAGAAGCGGAGGCAGCCATTGCTTTCTATTGTTGGTACTCTATGTTTTCTTTGTGGTCGGCAAAACATGCGAGACGATGAATTTCTAAAGATGACGTAACGCTTTACCTCTCTATCTATATAGAACCTCTTTGGTTTGTCCTATCTTTAAGTCATAGTTTCTGTTTTGTTTTATAACTGTTTTATTTTCCCCTCTAAATTTTTACTCTCCTTAAATTTAATGTTTATCATCATTACTGATTTTTAAAAAAAAACTATTATTGGTATAGGGTGGGATAAAAGATTAAATCCCCTTGGGGTTAATTTTCTATTTCTCCCATTCAGACAAATACGCATTGTAAGCTTTTTATGATTATAATTATGTTATAATAATTTTATTTTACTGACTTTATGTTATGTACTTAACACTTAAGTGACCAGTGGGGGTTCCTATGGACCTCAAAATATGTTTTCGTGCTGGCCGCTTTACGCGTGGGATTTTTGCGCCAATTTTTTTGTAATTGTCTGACTTTTAAATGCGCTTCTTTTCATACCAAAATAATTAAAATCGGCCCCCCCCCCTTGGGCACTAACGGAAGTCATCTGAGAACATTTTAAAAAAATTAAAGAACCAAAGCGATTCTTTTTTGCTGGTGTAAGTTCACACATACATGTAAGTACAAAATTATTAGTACCATTAAAAATAATTAAGCCTTTATGTGCTGAAAACAAAGGTTTCATGGTGGACATTGCTAAACCGTTACTGTACAAACTCTATGGGAAAATGTGTATTTTGCAACACCCGTTTTCAAAAAATATCAGAAATAAAAAAACATTGTCAGATTATGTGCAAGAGATGTCAACCATTTAATTTGCAAATTAAGGACTTCTTATAGGCCTATTTAAGTTTGAAACAACTGGGTGTTTTACTCGATGTGAGTGCTTTATCAAGTTTGTTCAACAAGGCAGGACCGATACATTTGATTGAGTTTCTGATTAATGAGGAACGGCATTTAGGAATCTGGTAATGAGCATTTCTTGTATTATAATTATGAATTTCACTTTTTTGGAAGATTTTGGTTGGAGTAGCGATACATGCAAATATTTCTGACGTCTACCCTCCGCTTATTATTACTTGTATTATGGAATTCTGCTTCTCTTATTTGTACATATATCTTATATGAACGTATGAAAGCATTAGTTATTAAGCCTCTATTAACTTGTAGAATTTATATAAAGAAAACATTTTAAACGTATCTAACTTTCCAAGTTTCCCATAACCTCCTGGGCCATTTAGAGTATCCGAAGTTATTAATTTACATTGCGTAAAGTCTGTGAGCCTCTGATTTTCACAAAGGCTATATATCGCCCTTGCTTGCTATGTTATGGAATTGCAAACGAGTCTGCACAAACTTAGGCAACATTAATCTGCTGATTCCAAATCTTCAAAATTTCGAATGCAAATTTGTCATCCTTCAGTACTAGAAAAATTTAAATAGGGAAGGGGTATGTTTCATGGGGTCAAAAGGTGTTTTGATATGGTCCTCTGCAAAAGGTATACTTTGCTAATGATCCTATTTATTTCAAATTGGTTTACAATGGCTTGTATTGAAATAACAACAGGTAGTATAGATTTATATTAATTAGCTCAGAGATATTTAGCAGAGGCTATAGTGCTCATCCCCGTAGAAAGTTTTGACCCTACCAGTATGTCTACCTTAATTATACTCCAAAAGTCAAACTACATTATATGTAGTTGACACTAATATCCAACAGCATGAAGAATTTTTGAGCCCATTTTGAGAAGAATCTGTACATTCGAAAACTTTTACCCAAAGATGACCTTGAACCAATTTAAAATTATCGCGTTAAAGGTAATTATCCTGGAGATAGCAAAGTATACCTTCTTTTAATCCATAAGACCAGGTACACGTGTCTATACTGTATGATGCATTTACAAATTTTACGGCCGTTAAACCCCTTCCTTATCTCAAAATGCCCTAGAATGCCAACATCATCAAGATTTAGAATCAGCTGGTCAATATTGCCTATAAACAATACAAACATTTTGTGCAGGCTATTGTGAAAGGTAAAATGTAAGGCCCTATGGGTTTTACCGCTGGATTTAATATGTCAAAAGAATCGTATAAACGTGGGCGTCCTTTCTCCAAATCGTTTAATTACAACGATGGCGAAAAGAGAAAACGAGAGAGAAGCAGAGACAATACAACCACGCAACATTTGGTTCAAATAATACTACTCCTCTCATACGCCATCACTTGGTATTCTGTAAGAAAGGAAACAGCAAAAGAGAAACTTAAGTTACATGATTAAAAAGCAGTAAATCTTCATCGATGCCTTACTTTTATTATCTTATCATGATTAATCAGCTAGTCTATCAAGGCGTTGCAATTTATTTTTTATATCCTACAGTCCCTGTAGTACGTCAGCCACTTTGAAAAAGGGCTCTAGTTTTCGAGTTAGGGTAGGTGGTCGAGTAGAAAAATGCCAATGGTACCAGGTGTTAGGGACATATGATCATCACCTGGGTGGATGTAGAAATCAGAAGTGGTGCAATTATTTTTTATGGGCCAAAAAAGGTCAAAATTGACCCAAATTAGGTAAAAATCATAGAATGGTGATTTATTTATTACGACTTCATATTGCAATGTATTACTAATAAAATTCCCTCACTATATAGCTATAGATTCAAGAATAATTTGAATGTTGGAATCTGGGGTTAATTTTGACCCCAGAAAGGACCAAAAAGGGGTCAAAATTTACCCAAATAAGGTAAAAATCATAGATTGGTGATTCCAACTTCATATTAATGTAATAGTTTTTCATTTTCCCCACGACATTGCTGTAGATTCAAGAAAAAGTTGAATGTTGGAATCTGGGGTTATTTTTAACCCCAGAAAGGGCCCAAAAGGAGTCAAAGTTGACCCAAATATGGTAAAAATCATAGATTGGTGATGTATTTATTCCATCTTAATTTTGAAATGTAACAGTTCATTTGCCCCACTATATAATGTAGCTATAGAATGAAGAATTTGAATGTTGGAATCTGGGGTTATTTTTGACCCCAGAAAGGGTAGTAAAAGGGGTCAAAATTGACCCAAATTAGGTAAAAAGTCATAGAATGGTAATTTATTTATTTTGACTTCATATTGAAATGTACTATTTAATTCTCCCACTATATAGCTGTAGATTCAAGAAGAATTTGAATGTTGGAATCTGGGGCCAAAAAGGGGTCAAAATTGACACAAATATGGCAAAAATCAAATGGTGATGTATTTATTCCATCTTAATTTTAAAATGTAAATAGTTTATTTTCCCATAGCTGTAGATTGAAGAATTTGAATGTAAACCCCAGAAATGACCAAAAGGTTAAAAAATGACTTAAAATGGGTAAAAACAAGGAAAATTGTATTTGGTATGCATATGTTTCAATATTAAGGCAGTAATTTCAATAATCAATTGCCAATTTAAAACCTTTATTCACTTTTATCAGTAGTGACATCCAAAATTGAAAACTTTGGATAATAATGGTAAAATTACACCTAATTTGGTCAAAATATATTAACCAATTAATGCATGGTTTACATATCTGCAGTCTTGCTCTGTTAAAATTTGTGATAATGCACAATATCAGGCATGTTACCAGGGGAGGGGCGGTGGGGGCTGACGCTCCCATTCCAAAAAGTCCCATAACCCCTAAAAGGCCAAAATAGATTTTGCGAGCGAAAATATGTAGGTAAAAAGTCCCCTTTTGCCAGATTTGCTCCCTTTGTAATTTTGGGTGAACAAATTTTCCCCTTTGTAATTTTTTTGGCGAAGTCCCCTTTTGAAAAAAAAAATGCCCCTCTCCTAATTTAGTGTTCCTTTTACTGACATTCGTAATGAAAAACTTTGAAAAGGGATCAAATGATCCAACCCAAATTGGTCAATAATATGCCCCAATATGCCACAATTTCAGTCTTTTTTCCTGAAACTAGGTAAAAACAATCCAGTAGGAGAGAAGCAGTTGGTCTGTCAGAATGAAAGCTATCCTAAAATGTTGTTAAATCTGACATTTTGGTTTATTTCTGCCCTGAAATTATCACAACTGTTTTACTATTATAGATAAGTATAATATGAAAGTCTGTTGTCTCCAGAGCAACTAAGATTGCCTTCTACAGGCCTGTGTGGAAAACATCTTACTGTATGGTGCAATGAAGGGGGAGCTGCAGGACTTTTTAAGTGGCACCTATACCAGGCAACTCATGCCAGTTGAAAATATCTCCTGGAAAAAACAATATCGGATCTATGGTGAAATACCTCCTATTACCACAATTGTGGCACAGAATAGAGCACAGTTCGGTGGGCATTGCTTGTCAAGTCAAGGGCTAGGACCAGATTATATCAGACCTTTATTCTTTGGAGTCTTCCATGTCAAAGTAGAGGTAGCAGATCACTAACCTACTCTGATATGCTATGCAGCAGAGATACCAGCTTTAATTTGAAGTGGGAGCAGCAATGCATGATAAAGACGTTTTGCAAAGACGTATACCACGGATTTCGACAAAAGTCAAAAGATGATGATGATACTGTCCACCTTTGCCAACATGGCAATTGTTTCGTCAATTGATGCAAATCTATGTGGTTGCCAGCTGACACAAAATGCAAATATTTGTCTATTCCACTTGCTTCTCAAAAGATAAACTTCCACAGTATAATTGCCCAATTGATAGCTTTTAATTCACACTCTTTTGGGGTCTATTTTGACCTCTTTTTGGCCCTTTCTAGGGTCAATTTTGGAGTCAAATTGATTAAAGATCCACTCTCTAAGGCCAAGTAAAAAAACAAATCAGTTGATTGTCCCCGCCCGCTCCGATTTTGGACGCCGCACCGATTTTGTTATTTCTTATTTTTTTTTTAAAAAAAAGCAACAATACCACCACCACCAAAAAGAAGGCCAAAAAGGGGGGAAAATAAAGTTAACAAAAAATATCGGAGCACTATTGAACTCTCATACCTATTTTAAAGAGTATCCTTCATTTTGTCGAGCAATTTCTTCAACCTTCTTACTACTATTTCCACAACGCAAACGCAATCTTCAAATATATCATGGTGGCCATCTTAGACATGGTGGCCATCTTTGAAAAAAATAATAAAATAACAAATAATAAAGGCCTCCCTCACCAACTTTTTTCAAAAGTCTGGCCGATCAACTGTTTTATTTGTTTTACTTGGCCTTAAATAGCCTCGTCCCGGGGATCAACAGATTTTACAGGAAGTGATCAGAATATAATATTGGTGTCTGTGGAAAGGTACTATTTGTCTCATTTACTCTGTGAAATCGTAGGACTTAAAATATTGAACTCAGATATTATTAGATATAACTAGATAGAATTTATTATTTATACAGTATTCTAGGAGGCTTCATAAATCACGTTTTGAGCCCTCATATCAAAACTGGTTGAAATGATACGGGCAAGATATTTAACAGATGGGTATTGGAGTCAGGCGATTCAATCAAGATGAAACTATTAAATTGGGGTGTATCTTGACCCAAAATGTCGAAATTTAGTTTATTATCTACTACCAATATATTAATAGAAATGAGGTTTCATTTTAGAAGTCTTAAGTTAAAATGCATATAAGTGGAATGATTACCTTGCCATTTTTAACTTTTACTGACTCATATTTTGCGTCAATTTTGACCTTTTTTTGCCTTTTCTGGGTCAATTATGACCCCAGATTCCAACATTCAATTCTTCTTGAATCTACTGCTATAGAGTGGAGAAAATGAAATACTACTTCATTGTAATATAAAGATGGAATAAGTACATCACCATTCTATGATTTTTACCTTATTTGGGTCAATTTTAAACCCTTTTTGGCCCTTCTAGGGTCAATTGCGAGTCAAATTGATTAAAGATCCACTCTCTAATGCCAAGTAAAAAAAACAAATGTTGATTTCCCCCCGCTGCTCAGAATTTTGGACGCCCGACCCGCCCGATTTTGGTATTTGTATTTTTTTTTTTTTTTTTAAAAGCAACAACAATAACCACCCACCACCAAAAAAATTAAAAACGACCCTTTTAAAAAAAAAGGGAGGAGGAGGGAAAAAAAGTTAACAAAAATATGGTAGCACTATTGACTTCTCATACCTATTTTAAGAGTATCCTTCATTTTGTCGAGCAATTTCTTCAACCTTTTACTACTATTTCCACAACGCAAACGCAATCTTCAGATATCAGGTGGCCCATCTTAGACATGGCGCCCATCTTTGAAAAAAAGAAGAAATAACAAATAAAAAGGCCCCCTTACCAACTTTTTCAAAAGTTCTGGCCGATCAAAACTGTGTTATTTGTTTTACTGGCCTTCTTAAATAGCCTTCGTCCCGGGGGTGTCAACGATTTTCAGGAAAGTGATCAGAAGATAAATTGGTTGTCTGTGGGAAAGGTATATTTGTCTCATAATTGTGAAATCGTAGGATCTTAAATATTGAACTCAGATATTATTAGATATAAGAGAGATAGGAATTTAGTATTTATACAGTATTCTAGGAGCCTTCATTACATAATCACGTTTTAGCCCTCATTCAAAAACTGGTTGAAATGATTCGGGCACGATCAAGATAATTAACAGATGAGTATTGGAGTCAGGAGATTCAATCAAGATGAAACTATTAAATGGGGTGTATCTTGACCCAAAAATGTCGAAATTTAGTTTATTATCTACTACCAATATTTAATAGAAATGAGGTTTCATTTTAGAAGTCTTAAGTTATTAAAATGCAATAAGTGGACTTGGGATGATACCTGCAGTTTTAACTTTATGATATATTTTGTCAATTTTGACTTTTTTGCCTTTTTCTGGGTTCAATTATCGACCCTATTCCAACATTAAATTCTTCTTGATTACTGCTATAGAGGGGAGAAGAAAATGAAATAACTACTTCCTTGTAATATAAAGATGAATAAGTACATCACCATTCATGACTTGTTTTGTTTACCTTATTTGGGTCAATTTGTAAACCCTTTTTCACCCTTTCTGAGTCAATTTTGAACCTAGATTCCAAACATTCCATTTCTTTGCAATCTTCTGCTATAGAGTGGGGGAAAGAAAGACAGTTTAGAGGGAATAAATAAATCAACATTCTATGATTTTACCTTCAAATTTGGGTCAATTTTGACCCGTTTGGGCCCTTTTGGGTAAAAAAAAAAAAAATAACCCAGGATTCCAACATTCAAAATTCTCTGAATATACAGCTATATGTGGGGAAAGATTATAATACGAGAATAAATAAAAGCTGGAATCACCATTCTAGTTATTTTTTCCAATTTGGCGTCAATTTGGACTTGGGCCCATAAAAAAATTGCACCACTTCTAATTTCTACATCCCCCCAGGCGATGATCCCCACAGATGTACCTAACATGTGGGTAGCAAATGATATTTGTTTTTCGCTCTGCAACTACCCCGTGGGCCCCAAAATGGTCGGGCTGACGGTGACTCTGTATGATGTGGTAAATAGCGCGACACTTCTCATGAGGGAGTCTCTGCTCGCTCGCCACGCACGATCAGCGCCGGCCCGCAATCGTGGTTGAGGCGTCTTAGACAAGAATATTAATCAGCAATCTTTTAAATTTTTCCCCAGACGATGGCGCCCCAGCCATTGATATCAGCAACTCAAATGATATTCAAAGATAGATTATAGCAAAATTCGTCAGGAGGAATTGTGGGACGTAGGGTTTAGGGTTTGTAAGAATTTAGAAATGGGCGGCTACAACAATTTTTCTACGATTATTTTGTTTATGGCGACCCGTAATGCCACATAATCTTCGGGAGGTGTGCACAAATTGTTGCCAGTGGGAATTTCTAGAATGCAGATATTTTTCGTGTATGTGGAACATAGGTAGCAGCCATAATCAGAGGATTTTCAAAGAAATGCACTGCAGACAAATTTTCACCACACCCTCCAGAATATGATGGATGATTCACATAATAAACGGTAAGGAATATATCGATTAGAAAAAAGTTTGTAGTCACACTTAAACTTTCGCACTCAGTGATAAAAAACACGTCTAACACATACACCCGAGATCAGACGCTCGAAACGGAAAGTTCTTGGGAGTATGTAGCTACCAGGTCTAACAAGATACGGATATGAAAACCGGGCCGTTGTGTAGATGAGGCATATAGAGTTTATCGCAGCGAAAATAAGATGATGGTGACAGAGGAGTTGCCTAGTAGACACTATGAAAAAACACAAGGCGGATATAGGACATTATGTACACCAGGGACGCTGGGTTCATGACACCGTCATGGTACTACATAGCCATATAACCGTTTCTTGCCACAAAAAATGATGAGAAGTGAAAAATGCCACAAAAGCCGATATTAACATTTCAGGGGAAAAACAAATTAGATGAATCTGGCTTCGTTTTATTTCGCTACAAAGTATATTTGTTGACCAGATCTGTGACCAATTTTCAGAGAAATCAATATTTTTGAGATACATTACACAACAGTTTAAAACGAGGACTGACGGACACCGTTTACCGATATTGTGATGAAACCGGTATGAATGACGTTACTTACTACCTATTTGTTTATGGCTTGTGGTTGGTTCAGAAAAAACAAAAATGTTTAAAATTTGTATGTTTTGTATTTGTCGCTTTTTTTTTTTTGTAACGAGGTTTACCAAGGGGGGGGGGGGGGGGGGGGGGGGGGGGGGGGGGGGGGAGGGGGGGAGGGGTGGTTACCACCCCCCCCTCGAGAATTTTTATAAAGCACCCGAAGCTTATGATGTTGAACCAGTGGATAGCTCTGGTCCTCCTCATTATACAGTGATACCAAAAATAAGTACTAACATACTAGTATGCGTACACTGACACGTCATCAAGTCCCGCGGTCGAGCCAAATTGGCATTTTTCACAGAAAATAGGCGAAAATCCAATTTGCGCTAAAAAAGTAGGAACATCCGATTTTCATGCGGTTTTCAGCTACTAAATGATGGCAATTGGGTAGTTTTACATACAATATAGATGTTAGAGCAATACCTGGGCAAATCTTTTCAAAAACCATCATAAAATATCATGTGATGGGGGCAAAACCACCCCCCCCCTTACCATTCGCTTATGAACGGGCATACCCTAACCCGATTTGTGAAAGGTACACCTTACATTTTTTGCGTTAGAAATGAACCGGGAAAGGATGGATAGGAGATAACGATAACGATTACCTACTAGAAGCTTTTTACGATTTTTTTAGCGTTGTCAGCGAACAGGGGGCGAAGTTCGGTCGGGGGGTGGTAACCACCCCCCCCCATTGGTCTAAGACGAGGGTTAAAAATAAAACAAACACGGTTGAGTAGCATTAAGCTACTTTTTAAATATTTATATTTTGTTTGTTTTGAAATGTTTTAGGATTTGATGAGCACGGCAAAGGGTGTCTCAACATGCAAGTGACAGCAATTCTGTTAGTAATAAGGCCGAGAAGTACCCTTTTAAGAGTGCTTAAAAAGCAATGACATAGTTTGCTAGTTTTTAAAGATATAGAAACAATGACTTTAGGTTTACACACGAGGGTGAAGACACAGGACAGGAACTAGACATGATTGCATATGTCTGTAGCTTATTAAAAAGTACTAAAATTTCAATATTAAACACCATGAATTACAAACAGCTACTGTCAAATTTATTGTTGTTTATTTTTTAAAGTGTGTGTTTTTTGACCAAAAACATAGTCAAGAAAACAAAAATGTACTGTTTTTTTTTTAAAGCTTTGTATATAGTGATATGCACTATGCAACGCATCCCAGGCAAAAATATCCAGGAATTCGGTCCTCATGAGACCTTGTTCTGAATCTGGACTGCAGGCCAAACGAATGAACCCTTTTCCTTGGCAACACAATGGTAATTTCGGAATCTGATTCACGTGGCGTTTCAACCACCCCATCACGGACAGTTTCTCACTGGTTCTCGGACAATATGGAATAAGTAGCTGAATAGTTTGTACTGTAGTCTCCCCCAAGCCCCCCCCCCGCATTCACCCTGATTACATGGGCAGCCCAGTGAGTTCATGGACTTTCTGCGGGAGGCTCCCCACCTTGGTGGCTTACTTTAAACAGTGGAGGTGTGAATCTGCATGGAAAGGGGTGAAGGGAGGAGCGGGTAAACTTACCTTGTGCATCGTATTCACACTTTTGCATTCGGTCTGCACTCTTTACATCCTCTGCTGTATTTTAAAGCAAGATAGACATTTTTTTGAATTGCGATTTTACAAGGTTGCAGTGGTAACGGGCAAGTAAAACTATACACTGTGAATGGTAAGCTCGAAAAATGTTCTATGGTTAAAAACGAAGGAATTTTGGAACTAGAATAATTATATCGGGGATCCCGATAAAAAAATTCAACGGCTGCTGAAACGGCTGCCAATATGAAATAGCCGGGAAATAGCGCCATTGTACGTGATATCCCGCTCCATCTATTAGATGTTTATGGGTTCAGGAAAGTCAAGTTAGAGGTCATTTTCTTGACGGCGCTGGTGGGTGGGGGAGATGGTGGGGTGTGGTGGGGGTCGGGTGAGGTGGCAAAATGGACGGACGTAAACTTTTCCAGCTCTGCCGTAAGGTACAATCTCAGGACCCTAATTTACATAACAGGTGTTTGTAGTTTTCTAGACCAATTACCAACATTGTCTGTATTTGCCAAAATAATATCGGCAAATTTTTGAAAATGGGGGCTGACTTTTTTATTCAAAAAAAAGTGCTATATATTGCTGTAATGCAGAGATCGTATGCCCAATAAGAAACAAGCGGGGTGGTACGTGAGTCCTGGTCAGGGTGCGGTCCGCGAAACTTGAATCGTACGTATATACGTAACGCTGACTGATAGCTGTTAAGATTTCTACAAGTTGTGAATTACGTGCGGTTCGCGAACAATGGACGTTAGACAGTCGTTGGAACACCTTTCCGGGCTTGATATAGGATCTTATAGAGTGTGCTTCTATTTGAGGTGCAATCGTGGGTTGTGCAATTATGAACGAGTTGGTGTTGAATGCGTTCTCGTTCTAGTAATGATATTAATACTTTAGTAATAGTAACGGATTTTACAAGATACAGTTGTTTTGGGGCTTGAGCATTTTGTTACCTAAGTTGAAAATGATAGGTACTATGGACTACCTCATGCGGTTATTTTAGGCATTCTTAGTGCGGGTATGAGAATCTGTGTTCAATCTATTGAAGTAACTGTATTATTAAACAATTATAATTTATTATAGCATTGGCCATAGTGTTACTACTATACCGTGTACTTCGATATATATTAGATAGGCCGTACACGGCACAGAAGAGAAAATGGCTTCAAAAAACAAGGGACGCGCTAATTTTTAAAGTAGGAGGAGTCTATTATGTAGGTTGGAAAAAGAATTGACCTAAGACAAAATGATTTTATTATAGGCCTATATTCAATAAATGAAAACTCAACAAGATATGAATGAATATACAGGCAAGGGTGAAAAGCCTGCAGCCAACAGGACCGAAAGGTTTATAAGCATATGAAGATACAATAATAGTGTGGAAAAAGAAGATTTACACTGATTTGTGTAAAATGGGAATTAGCTAACTAATAAGTGACAAAAAAGTTGTTGCAACATTGATACCTTTTCAATGCTGACGCAGAGATGTTCTAAAAAGAAGATGTGTTGTGTGTGTATTTTTAGTCATCTAAAACTAAAAAAGGTCATCCTAAGAATACTTAATTCAACCGAATAATATGAAGATGAAATGGTAATTTATTTTCGTTGTGATGTAGTAAACATTTATTGTGTAGCTAACAGTCCCCTAGGATAGGCTCTAGCTGTATATAACGAAAATTTTGGTAGCCGGGATAATTTATAAAAGTTAGTATTTCACAGCAGCGATTGTATTGGATTAAGCATCTGTACATGTGCAAAAAATAGAATTTGTTAAAATAAAAAGAATGAGGACACCATCCGCGGGAAATTCAGAGTCACGCACAGTTAACATGAAACTAGGTCAGAAGGTGATTCATATATATGGGCTTCGTTCTTTCCTTCTTTCTTCGTTTTTTCCCTTTTTTTTTATTTCTTGTGTTTTTATGTGCGTGACAATGTGATCTGTGGGAAAGTGCAGGCCGTTTTTTGTGATGGACATGGGGTTGGAATTATTACAATGGCTGCTTACCTTACAGAAGATTATGATTATTAACTTTACATGTTTAATATTGTTTTGGTTAATATAATATGCACGATTTTGCTCAATGACACATGAGCAATGATTATTCAGCCAACTGACCGTATGTCAATAAATGACTAGTATTGGAAAGAGAGATTTGGACTTTAAGAGCTACAGTCACTTTGGCGTAAACCAACGCAGTCTTCTAGAAAATATTTGTTGCTGTTATTTCATTTGATAGCCCTCAAATAGTGGCAAAGACTCACCGCCTTGCAACAAACAGTTGCTTAGGAAAACATGGTGCAAAATTAGTGTTTAGTATAAACATGTCATAATTTCTAACACACTTGGATCAACTTAATGTACTAAACACCTAAGATAAAATGCAATTAACCTGTTAGATTTAAAGAAATTACAAAGATGTGACCAGGTAGGATGATAGCTATTAACACCAGAGATTTCATTTATATTTAGAATTGAGTTGCAAAATACTGTTTTTAGAAGTGGATGTTAAGTTCTCTCAATGGTTTTTGCAGATGTACCTGCAATCCAGCCAAAAGACGCCGGCCGGGGGGTGCCCACGTGAGTTGCATAAGACTGACCGGAGGAAAGGAAAGGGGAGGCAAAGAGGGGGGGGGGGGGGCAGGGGGGACGAACGTCGAGGAGACTGGAGTATCATAGGGACGCAGACGGGTGAGGCAAAAGAGAGGTAGGGGCACCGAGAAGATACAGAGACCCCGGCGGGGGAGGGGCGGGATCTTATAGCGGTCCCGGGACAGGCCTCTGGGGCAGGCGTGGAGCAAGAAATGGGAGGACGCGCAGCCACGAGGAGGGGGGACACGGGATGAGCGTTAATCGGGAACGGGGCAAGGAAGGATGAGTGGCGGATTTCCCCTATACTTGCCCAAATCCAGGACAGGGCGACACAGCGTGGGGAAGGGTACATCGAACAAGACTTTAGGAAACGAAAAAAATCTGGTAGCTACCGCTGGAAGATCGCCCGAACCTTCGCTGGAACCAAGGGTAGGGGCGGCAGAGAACCGGCCAGTGAAAAAAGAAGGGCTTAGGCAAAAAGACAATCTAGGGGGGAACATGAGACACAGGTGATACATTAAAAAGGCCACAAGGACGCGACACACGAGGGGAAAACAATAGGAAAAGGAGGGAAAGGACGGAGTGGGGGCGGAGGAAGGTCAAGCAGAGGAACAGGGACGGGGGAAAAAAAACGGAAAAGGAAAGACGAGCAATAAAAAACAAACCAAGACGGATAAAGAGAGGAGAAAAAATGAACAAAAACAATCCGAGTTAGGTGGAAGTCAGGGTGTTGGTGTTTTTGTTCGTGTCCTCATGAAAACAACACGTAGTTTTAAGCGTTAATCTGGCGTCTTAGTAATAAGACACACAGATAGCCTATAGCATACGTACCCAAAGTTTCAAGAAAAACGAGAAAAAAAGAAAAAAAAATCTTAAGAGTAATTACGTGCAAATAGGGCCTTAAGTTAGCGTCTTTAAGAATGCTTACGCGAACGAACACCTGGTTACGGAGACGAATTTATATATTCAATGGTTTTAGAATCTGTATATACAGTAGTGGAACTAGGCAAGAAAATGACTATGTGTCCAGTGTGAAAAAAAATGAGGAATGTTTTGGCGTTTCACCCACTTATAATTAGCACCAGTTTAAAGTTTGGGATTTATTTTTCGGAAAAAAATAATAAGCGTACCATCCGTCAGTCGCCATTTTATTCATTTCATGTCAGGGGGGGGAGACAGAGTCAGTTAACATAGGGTTTTATAGCTATGGCATTTCAGTAATTAGTGAGTGGACAAGGGTAAGGGTAATTAACAAAAGGGGACATACGATATAATAAATAATTAAAAACGGTTATTACTGACATGTTGTTTTTAGTTTCTCATTAAAATTGCGTTTTATCAAAAGTTATTTATACGAATCACAAGTAAGAGTAAGATCAACAACATACGTTGTAGGTAAGTGAAAAAATTAATAAGGAGATTCTAATTTCGTGAAATAAAGTTTGAAAGTTATCTGTGTGATGATGAAAGTTTGAAAGTTATCATCCCTAGCATTTTTTGTCTCATTTAGGGGGGACACGCGGGGGGTGGGTATTTGGGGGTTTTTTCTCGACCTTCGTTCTCGTACGTCATTCATTAAAAATAATTGTTACATTGAGTTTAATTTCTCAATATGACGGTATTTTTGACTATAAGAATAAGAAAATGTGTTGCTTCATAACACATATAAACGAGGAGATTCCGAAGTGTTAGTGACATGGAATTTCGTTGTTACGTGTTTTTTTAACCAATCTACAAAAAAAAACGTTGGACAACGGGCAAAAGGCCAAGTTTAAAAGAGTAACAGTCGTATAAAATTATAGTAAAGAATGTTAAAAGAGAGCATCAAGTATTATATACGTCATAGAAGTCGGTCCTATTGGAAAATAGTGGCGGGGTCCCATTTTTCTCTTCGAATCTCTGTGGGAAACGTTCATGATATTTCATTATAGGAACCATCCTTCATTAGAGACCAGATTGCTGATTTAAATACATCCAACTGCATTTGTTCTTGTTAATGTTTAAGGTTATACTGGCAGTTGACGGTGGTACAGTAGTACTCCTATGTTTTGACCAAAGGCCGTCTTATCCTGACTTGAATACTTTTCACAAGTTGATATTGCTTAGTTTTGTTTGTTTGCTTGCTTTTGTGTGCTTGCTTGATTTCTTGTTATTGGTTTCAATTCAATGATTCACGATAATAATAATAATAATATTTATTTGAATCACTTGCATAACATGGTGCGTTGCACAGGCAAAATACAAAATACAAATATTATAAGCAAGTAATCCTGGAAAAATGAATGGGCTGAAAAATACCCAAGCACTTAATCCACTCGTTTTCCACTTCAGAACACATTGATGGCAGGACAAAATGCAAAAAATACATGAAAAATAGCAGTACCGGTATTTACAAAAAAAATGCTAGAATTTAAATAAAATAGCAATACGTTAATATAATTACTAGAGTTAATCACATACAAATAAATACTACATCTTGTGGTTGCAAGCAGAACCTCAATTTGTGAAGTCAAAGTCAAATTCTTTACAACCAGTCCTGAAAGTTCCCACATTTTGAGCCAAATGCAATGTTGACGGAATCTCGTTCCACAGTCGAGGAAGTGAGACAAACATAGAATTATAGAAAGAGTTACTTCTAGCAATTCTGTGTAAAAGCCTTGAATTATCCAAAGAACTACGATGAATGAAAGAGATGAAAGAACTGGGCCCTATATCATTAAGAATTTTGTAACCAAAAACCAACCTCTGAATCCTAAAAACATACTCAAGTCTCACTAAGTTGCAGCCATTTGTACTTCAAGGTGACTGCGTAGATATAACAAACTATACCTTTTCAAAATCTTTGTGTCAAAACAGATAAAATGTGACTACTTTTAATTGCGCAGGATATTTATGAAAATTTGACCTACAACTCATTATTTAACCATCGTACAGGCACATCATCATTGAATTTTACTTCTTGGGACCTAAGGAAGAATTTGTAATATTTCATCATACTATATAGATGCATTTGGGAAATTTAATCCTGTAATGTGATCTGTGACCTCAATGCCTCAAATTGTTCAAAGGTCAACTAGACACTGTCTAATACGTTCAGTAATAAAATTGCATTATAGTACGCAACTTTACACCCATATTTCGGTCTTCAATGAGGCCGCCTCTCGACTATGTAATACAAAGTGTGAGATAAAAAGTGAGGGCTATAACATTCCAATTGTGTAAAGAGAGCGGTCGTAAAAGCACTCAAATAAAAGATATGCTAGAAAAGAAGTCCTTTTAAAATGATTTTATTAAGATTTTGTTGTCAAACAACCGCATAATTGAGAGGGTCGGAGAGATTATAATTTTAACCGTGTTTAACACTAATAAAAATGTCCTATAATTAAAGGCTGACTCAGAGATTTCAAAATATAATTTTTTGGTGTAATAATTAAAAATAGTCAACTAAACTAAAGATAGTAACCTTAAATGCACAATTCCAAAGTTTGAAATGAATCCGGTCGTTCGTTTTGATGCAGTGAACATTTATGTACAGTATTACATGCCATAGGATACCGTGTATAACAAATTTCCGGATCCGGATTTTTATATGAAGAACTTCGATTTGAGCTTAGCTATTTCACACAGTGACTAGTACATGGACAAGCACTCTGTATATGCAAAAAACACGATTTCTTTGAAATTGAGGGCGCCCTCATCTGGAAATTTCTGAGTCAGCCTTTAAATAGGATAGAGAACATCAAACTAAGTGTTAAGATTGTGAATTTATTGCGGTGGTGAATTCCTCTATAAGAAAGTATTCTCAAATATGACAAAAGGCAATGGATTCATTTGAAGAGGAATATAATAAAGCGAAAATGTTAGGGTCAAGTGATGCTCCAACGCGGATAAAATAAAGTGCTATTTTAGCCCAAGTTGAAACGTAAAAACATTTCTTGCTATTTCAGATTTAGCAGGGAAATCTACATTACATCTATAAGGGGCAATCTTGGAATACCAGGGGACTAAATGCACATAATTAAGTTATTGACAGGTAGCTCTGCCTGTGTCCCGAGATAATCAAATGAAAGTAAGACTTGAATAAATAACCCATTGTTATACATTGCTTTTATGTTTAAAAATTTCCTTGATCCCAGAAAAATATGTTCAAATACACTCTCAGATACTAATTTAAGCTCGTTTCAAATTGTTCCAAATGGCCTCCATTTTGAATTCATACAAGATAAGCATAAAGAATAACAATGATTAATTAATTGTAAAAAAGGATTCCTTAAGCTTGATCTAGAAAGATTGTATATAAATCAAAAGAAAACCTTTAAAACATTCTCAGATCCCAAGATAAGTAAAACGTGTTTCGAAAAGGCAGCCATGTTAATTTATGTAATTATGGAAGACTAAATGAACCCAATTTGTATAAATAATATTATAATTGAATTCCTTGACCCATAAAACATGGGTATAGACACCAAACTTAAGTCTGTACAAAGCTCGGATCCCCAGATATAGGCAAAATCATTTTGATGCGGCCATTTTGGATTAATCAAATTAGACATTGTTCCACTCCTATTGTCCACTCCTTTCGATTTTGGTAAACTTGTGATATGTTTGTTTTGTAGGTTATTCAGTTAATACAATAAAGCGTTTTTCTGTTGCAATTTGTTTGGGTTGACCCCTTATTTTTCATTTTGTTGCGGAACTATAAGCCGAAACCACGAAAGCCGTTCTGCATAAGGAGGACTAGTATCAAATTATGTGATTTCCGTAGAATTGGATGCGTGTTATCCTTCCCGCTGAATTCTCAAGTCGATCTGATTTCGCTGAAAGGGTGCCCAAACACTAGCACAATACAGAACATGCGGCATGACAAGAGAGTTCTACAGATTGAGGCATTGCCAGAAACGACCATATTCTAAGTGCACCTGATATGAAACCAGACAGCTTGGAAATCTTATCACAGCATTACCATTGTGAGTGTCAAAAGTGAGATCCTTAGTGAAAGTAACATCAAGTACCTGAAGCTTTCACATCAGTGAGTGGTGGTATCATCAATAGAATAAGAATGGGAATACTGCAGAGACTTGATCTTGTTACAAAAATGCTTGGTGGAACACTTCGATAAATTTAAGGGAAGCTTATTCAGAACTGTCCCTTTGAAGATATTATTAATATCCCTTGGAGAATCTGGTGATCAGATTCATTGAAAATATGTGCTAACTAAGTGGTGATCGTCCGCAACCGAAAATAGGAGGATGAAACAACGGTATTGATATCACTGACAAAAACAAGACAGAATAGGACCAAGACGCGCCGTGGGTACCCCTGAGGTAACAGAAGACCACTCAGAAAATGTACCTTTGACTACAACGCCTTTGCCTGTCCGTCCAAGAATAAATTCTGAATCCACTGAAGTAGACAACCCCGAATACCCAACGAGAATGAAGCTTAGCAAGTAAAAATTGGTGGATCACCTTATAAAAGCAAGAACGTAAAGTCCAAGAAAATTGTTCAACAAGAGAACATTACGACTGGGTCAAGTGATTCTAAAGAAGATGAAAAATCTTTTGAGCATTTTGCTCACAATTCTACCACTGCGAAGCCAACGATTGCAGAAATATGTTTTCCTCCTCTACAGAAACCACATACACAACCAATAGGTTTTCGCATTACCCTACTATAGATACTGGGTAATGATCTGGCCTGTAACTATCCAATACATCTTGTAAGGCTTGCCAGACCCCTAACACAGGTAAACGAACATTACAATTGTTCCATGCGTTTTGAACCTTGCTATCCGAATTAAGTATTAAAAAGCTTGCACAGTGTATGTAGGCGCAAGTTCATTGCAACAGGTTTTCAAGAACCAGAAGAATATCGTCAGGCCCCGGAGGCTTGGAGGTATCAAGATGCCTGAGAACATCCACTACCTCATCAACTCTAAAAGGATCAAAAGAAAGAGGGGTACACATGTGAAGAGCCACCTCAGGTATGAATTCAGTCAGCGGTTTGTACTCGGCCCCGGGCCCACCAAACTTACTAGAGAAATGGCTGTTGAAGCTGTGCAATTTTACAGGTTCACTATCCGATCGTTATCATGGGTAAAAAGATGAGTGCAGAACCCGGACGAGCATCAGTAAAACATTGAACCAAACTTCGTTGATTCTGCTTTGTAACATTACTATAAATGTCCATTATGTATGCTTACGACTTCTTCTATGTGCCCTTAACTTATTACTGCATTTCCTTAAACGGCTTCATAGCGCATCAGATTTACTCTTCCTTGAGCCCTCCTGTACATAACTTCTTCTAGTACACACTTTTTCTAATTTCCTTGTTCACAAGGAAAATTATTGTCTTAGATACAGCTTCTTGGGAACAGACTGATCAAGTAAGCTCTTAAAATGATAGCCTCATCCTGATTCCAAATAGCAATCAACATCCTCATTAATCAGAACAAAGATGCCAAGGTCCCATTAATAATGAGTTTCATCCTCTCAAAGTCAGCTTTATTGAGGCAGTAAACCCTCTTATTAATAGGGTCTTGGCCTATTTTGGTATCATATCAGAAAACAAGTGAAACAGCTAAGTGGTCACAAGCATGCAAATTAAAATGTAGACCACAAGAAGAAACAAGAAGGATCAGACACAACCCGAAATCAAGAAGTGATCATACCATTTAAGTGTCCCATATAGTGGACTCCTTAAGGACTTGTAACCCCCTTGAATGCATGGTATCAAGAAGTAAATTGGGTATGGTACCTTAGTCAATTGTAAATCATCATCACCATTCGACCAATCAATATGAATGTTAAGTCACCAACAAGAGTAAACAACTTATAAAGAGTTTCTTGAAGGCATGAACTTTGCTGAGGTGGCACTAAAATGTCCAAACCATTCCTACTGTAGATGGAGGTCCTATAATAAACACCATAAGACATTTACCACGACTAACTTGTAATCAGCCCAACAATTTCATATTCTCACAGAGTAGTCATGTCTCAAAACAGATTTAAATTAGTCTTAATGCCGAACCACTCCACCCCCACGACGATTCCTATCATTACGAAAACACATACCTCCTGTTTGAAAGATTTCATTCACCATCATTAAACGTGTCATCAAGCCAGATTCAGTGATTGAATAATATCTTGATTTTCAATAAAAGGCGAGCATTAAAATCAGCTTATCTTGTTTTTAATGCTACGGGCATTGAATTACAGACATACAATTATTATCCTGTTTTGCATCGTAGCTGAATGTATCAGTTAAATACCAATAACTGGAATTAGTACTATTTATGTCCTGAATAGTACTTACTGGTACAATGTGAAAAATTATTATCATTAACTTTTCTCAAAATATTGCCATGACACAGTTCTGTAGAACCCGTAAATTCATCTTCATTAAATGAGGATCATTCGCATTTGCCAATGACCCAGATATATTATGGCCTACATGATGACATTAACAGATTTTAGTGTGCTATTCCATGTAGGCCCATCACTTACACGAGTTGACCCAGTAATATCCTCAAAATCCCAGCAAATGACAGACCAGGACTACCATTATGACAGAAATGCTGAAACAAAATTATCTCTCACATCATGAGTACACTACTGTAATATTGACTCAGCTCCTTCATTACGTCTTTTGTCATGTCCAAGCTTTCAAAGAAAGTGCACTAACATACTGCCATCATTCAATATATCACTCAAGTCATTAAAGTGTTTCATTTGTATCACTAACTAGTTATCTAAGTTCTGGCGGCATCCCCATAAGATAAGTCAACCAAGCTGGTGCACTTCTTAGTTGTTTTCTGACAGGATTGCGTTTGCGATGGTAGATTCTTTTCGACGCTCTGCCGAAAAAGGGAGGGATGTGCACATTGAAGAAAATCTTGGTAGTTCCTAGCCAAAAAACTTAAACCCCTATTTTTTGGATGTAGTCCATCTCTGTTCAAATCCTATGGCTGAATGTCATGAAAGTCACTTGTTCCTCTCACAAACCTCAGAAAACAGTGTTTCACAGAATCTGCTTGGATTAAGACTGGGATCATCAGTTTCTCCTCACTGATATATGAAATGGCAACTTCACATGTTTCAGGCACATGCTCCCTTAGACACATATCTCCAACTTGCTAATTTTAGCATATATACTAATCCACAGCGCTTGGGCAAATTGTTTGTTCCAACATGTATGACAACAATCCCATAATGCAACATTTGTCTTGTGTGTTCATGTCCTATACAAACCTTTTTTCAATTTCCGACCGCCAACACTAAGTTCTCCAGCTTGGCACGATTTGAGAGACGCTTCCCTCAATTCCTCCTGAAATTGAATCACCAAGATAACAACATGTGGGTACTGGTTTCTTTTTCTTGAGTGAAACTGATGGCTACCATGCTGAGGATTTTTTTCTGGATGACTCTTGCTTCTTTGTATTGGTTTTCCTTGAAGTAACCCAAAGTAGGCAAAGGCGCTTTGATCGAGCATTTTGAGCCACATTATCATCCTCTCACCAGGCAGTAGACTAAATCTGTTTGATGTGCTCACAGATTTTGTGCATACCACGGAGTTGATGACTTGCTTGCCCTGGACAGCTGTCCCCTTCAGAATCAGAAGGTGATGATGGGGTGATGATGGATTACTGATGCAATTTTGTCTGGGAAGGAGAGGATGTCCATTCTAACAGAGTAGATATAAAACATCTCTATAGGTCTTAGAAACATCAATTGCAGCCTGTTGGGAATTAATCATTTGATAGCTCCTGATTTGACGCAGCAGCTGCGCCGGCTCTTCATCAACTTAGCCTCAGTGTCTTTCCACATTTCATATTGCATTCTGCTTCAAACTCCAGCAAGTCCACTTCACTAATCCTTGAAGACATATGTTGTATTTTGACTTCTTTTCTTTCACTTGTAGATGTAGCTTGTCATTTCCTCCTCAGTTTCTAATTCACCCTGCTTTTGAGCATGTGGTTCTCTGTCTCCAGTTTTTGCCTCTATGTTTCAATCCTCTAGAAATCATTTAATATAGGAAGTGTGGATCATGGCATATGTCCATAAATGAGATGGTGATACACTCTCAATAGAAACATAAGAGGACTGCTGCAGGTTACTCACTTTGGTTGGGCTGAATAGGCAATCACGAGGTGGAGAGGACATACATGTAGGCCTGTCCAGGGCTTTTCATGACTGCTGGGCAAGAGAGGGCAAGATTGTATTCTTCCATAGAGCATATCCAGGTCCTTGAATTCTAATAAGAAGTGTGGACTTGTATAAAGTAATGGTAACAGATTGCTACCATTATTGTTTTGATAACTGACTCCTGTAGATGTTACCATTAGATCTCATGTTCTTGGAGCCCATATAATCACACACTAGGGGCGTCCAACATCAAAAGCCTTATCATTCTTGACTTTTCATGTTAAATATGAATGATCCTACTGAAAATTTCCCAAAGATCAAATGGAACATAAGAAAGGTCAGTGTCAGTAGATCCGGTCAAATTCTGCAGTGCTCAGAGTTGTAAATCAGGCGAGTTGAAAGGGTTATGACTTGGATGAATCCATGGCAGCTTTTGCTATCTATTTGTTGAGGCAGGATGCACAATCAATCCATCATTACATTCTGTATTATTCAACTCTAGTGAAATGTAAAATCCGCTTGTAAGCTGTACATATCAAACCGTTAAGGCCAAGTCAAAGTTTACTACCTTTAGCATGAGATTTAAGTCAAATGTCAAATGCAAGAAATTGGTAACTTTATATGCTTTCGGACTATTATTGAATGGAACCTTTTACTGTCAGTTTGAGCACGTGGTAGAATCAGGTGTGACACTGAGAACTAATTATCTGATATGATTAGATGCTTATATTGATAATTTTGAAAACATAGCACTCGTACAGATTTGGTAAATAGGACTGTATATCTTAGATTTAATAATTCGTTTGCTATAACCTTCTTTAAATTTACATTGTTGCATACTTTAAAACTTCGGTAAAAATGAAGTGAAAAGGTACTTCGCACTACCCACGTTTTAAAAGCTGGATACAATACTAGATGGAACTGATAATTTATAATGTAGTATAGTGGTATCCATGCATGACAACGGTATACGCGCGCATTTTGTGTATTTGTTTAATAAGTTTTATAGGTTGAAAACATTACACACACACCCAAACACACCACATACATTAACACACACACCACACCGCGCGCACGCACGCACGCACACTTGAACCCATGACGCCGCACTTGGGAAGGTACATACAGGATGCTAGGACGAATATCCTTTGATATTAAGTCAGTAAATAGTCGTGACTTGCGAGGAGGGCGGAATTAATTTCAACTCACGTATGTGTACTGTGAGTACCATACCTTTTGTAAAGCCGATTGAATATGAAATTTTGTAATTAAAAGGTTAGTTGAATTTCCATGTTATTCTTTTATGCATGCTTGTTGCACTACATGAATGTGAGTTGGATCAGTCTTGAGTTATCATCTTTGAACCCAGGAGTTGTGCAAAACCTTCAGGTGGGGATAGTGTAACAAACACTTTTGTTACTATATGCTTGAGCGTCTTTAGCTCATGAATAGGGGGAATGTAAAGCTGAGTCTGTAATTACAGATTGTAGAGCGCGGACAATTTGCGTTAGCTGTCCTGATCTTTTGGGAGGAGCTTTTTCCCTCCCTTTTTTGAGAGGAAGGAAGTTTTCCTCCCGATTGTGCTGTGCCCCTCTCCGCGCGAGCGCGTTTCTCCTTGCGCACCTAGCGTAAATGACCGTTAGTCGCGAGCAGCATTCGGCACTTGCTTTGACGTGCGCTGCGTACCAAGCCGTTATCCCGTCGTATTAAACCAATCACAATAGATAATTATTCTAAGTAGGTGTACGCGTATATTACGCGTTAGTCTTATACAATGAAGAAACAAACGTTGTTTGATCAGGGGAAGTAGTTAAGAATAGAGGAGTTAAGACGTGTGTGCAAACAGTAGTCTGACTAGAAATAATAAAAACCAAGGTACCTTCATTGACATTGAGAAAGATTTAAAGGTGTGTTTTGTAGTCACGTTCTTAAATGCTTCATTGTCAAAGCCCCCACGCTACCATACCCCTTAGGCTTCTCGTTGGCACCCGCTCGGGAAAGGTCGGGTTACAAGATAACGAAAATTAACGTGTTGACAATGAACGAGGGCGATCGAATGACGATTATGACTGGCGATTATAATGTTGACGTCATGACGATGACGACGATTTGTTGATGATGATGATGATTTTATATTTATATTGTTATATAATTATTATTATTTTTCTATTAGTATTAGTTATTATTAATATTATTATTTGGTCGAAACCACATTTGGAGGGGATGATTTATTTTATAGCTCTATGATATATCAACGGAAACTTATTTCCCGGGCCCTGCATGAGAAAATTTAACTTCTTAGGATACCAATCTAAATTTCCCAGGGGCACTTATAATTGATAAGGGGGTATCCTTCGTGACCAAGTATAAACAGGAAAGCACCCTAAACA
>JAMKCH010078344.1:0-15363 GCA_023653785.1 Ophioderma brevispina | reverse complement strand
CGCATATATTGATACCACGAACAGAGTACGGCATGGGCATAATTCAAGTTTATTTTAGTCAATCACTATCACGAGTATCCCACAAAACGACAATCACCAGATGATCTTGTTGTTTGGCTGATGTTTCCGTTGGCAGATATGCAGGGTTTTAGATATTACTCTGCTATTTTAGTGGTCTGATATCGCCGTGGATAATGTGGATTTTTTTAAACAAACCAACTACCGAGGTTTGTTTTCTCAAACATACCTTCCGATGTGGCGATCCAAAATGTAGTAATGATTTTATAATCTTAGACCTGTTTGTCGCATAGCCGGACCGAGCCGGGATTGTACGAGTTTAAAGAGCAGTCCTCGCCCCCATTGGCCGAGACATAGCGGGGAATTGTCACACCGAGCCGATAGTAGGGGCCGGACATGCAGGGGATGTACAAAAATGAAGCCCGGCTACCCAGGAATTTTGTGCTACTTTACGGGACAAAGGCTATCACGACAGCAAAATGTACACTCCCGTCTAAGTCCCCGCTAGTCCCGGGACCCCCAGGGCCGGATTGAAATTGAAGTGGCATAAGGAGAACACATGCCAGGTATTTTAGCAGTATTAAGGGCACTTGTGTCTAAATCTTTAAAGAAAATGTCAGATTTTTTTTTAATCATTTTGATTTAACTTACATTTCATAAAATATTGTACATACATCACGAATTCCCGAAAAAATAAACAATTGATGTAAAATTTAACCAAATTAAGGCATTTTAATTTTTGTTTTTTGACATACGAAGAAAGCGGGCGATTTTTTCGCAACGGCTTCATTGCTCAAAAGCGCCCAATATTGCTCTCCTTGTACGGTCAAGTGATGACCAAACATCGTGTTGACTCAATTGTTATTGCTGACACGGTAATATTGATGGATTAGGAAAGTAATAATAAAATTAGAAAAATAAGTACAGAATGAAATATTTTTTGATTTTGTCATTTTGTTGTGTTTTAATTTTATTAAGTGGCAACACTGCATATGAGGTCACACGACGTACATTAGATGGTCAATCACTTTACGTCACCATTTTCCTGCGATGTGGATTTGTCGGAATCGTTTTCGAGTATGTCAGCTATTGGGCGGAAAATTAAAAGGAAAAATACCTCAACACATTAATGGTGGACAATTTTCAACTTTTTGATTTATATGTAATCTACGACTACGTTACTTAAGCTTTCCCATCCATATCAATTTTCCAAATAATTCAGAATCATGACATAATTTCCTTTAAAGAGTCACACACACTGAGTGCCATTGCAACGGGTAACCACAATTTGCCCACCCACTGCAGTCTGCACACAGTTGAATTCAGCAGCCCGTTTGACGGAATAAAGTACGATGTTCACTTTATTCCGTCAAGGCTGCTTATTCCAACTGTGCAGGCTTAGTACAGGGAACCTTTACGTCGTTTAAATGGTGGTCGGCACGACGTAAGGCCAATAATGCATTGAAAGCCGGTAGCCAATCAAGCACTGTATAAAGTGTATATTCTGCTGAGCATAACCTTTTTGTCTTCATCATCTTTTAACATTTGGACTTATCGTATATCAGCTACCGTAAGGTTATTCCCGCTGTACATGAACTGGTATCACCAATCAAGCAAATTCCAAATTTAAAGTCATCTGACATCGTCAAGATTTTTCAAACCTAGCACCTCAATCAGGACTCTGTAGCATCTTACAATACTACATAACAAGAATCCACCATTGTTTTCATCAAAACGGCGAAAAAAGTACTAATTAGGATGAATTTTCAACGCAAAATTATTTACTCCCTAAAAACTCATGAGTGTAGGGTGGTTGCCAGTTTCGGAGTTTGATGGGTCAAAGGTCGACCCGTTCGTTTGTTTGTCACAACACCACGTGTGATCGTGTTCTGTATTATTGTAAGATCCTGTTTGGGGTAAGTTTTGTAAATCTTGAAGATGTCAGATACTTTTAATTGGCATTGCTTATTGTTGATACCAGTTTCATGTACAGGCGGCATAAACGTGAGCTGATATCGATAAATGTCCACATGTAAAAGATGAATGAAGGAGACAAAAAGGTTTGCTCAGCCAGAACTAATAAGGTATAGACTCATGGCTTGTCGACGCATGCGCGTCGGGAAGTCCAAATCTCAGAAAAATACCCTAATGTCCGCAGTTTTTATCATGCACGCTACTTGTACTTGTTATTTTATATCTCCTGCAATTCTGTTTCTTCGATGAAAATTTTATTTTGCAGGGAAATTTGGAGATATTCTTGCCGCCGGGATCGGCTCAACATTTGACTATGTAATGGTCCGTTATACAAAATGAGGGTGATTTGTAAATGTGAAATGCAAAAGTTGATAATGACTTGTCTGACATGCCCAAAATTTCAGTATGACTCTGTTGTACTAGTGCAGGCTGCAGTTGGGCTGGGGGTGTGGTGTGCAATTGTGGTTAACCACCCCTTGCAACTTAGTGTACACAAATTGAATTTTTTCAATGAAGATTTTGCAACTCACTTTTGGGACTAGGCCTACCCTAGGCCCTAACTACCAAAGTTAACTTTCAATAACTTTACCTGGCATTCTATCTATTGCTGCATTTATGATTCATGATCAGTGAGTGACTACATGCAGGCACAGCAATAGATGACTAAGTCTTGCCAGGAAAAAACCAACATGCATGCAATTGCATGTCAGACCATTTTTAGTGGCATGCCTTGGCATTGATCATGAGGCTGGGACTGGATTGGTGGAGTGCAGAGCTCAGACTCACACTAGTAGTACAGGGACCTTTATACTGTCTTTTGACCTTGGTCGTCGTCACGACGTAAGGGCCAATCTGGCATAATGCTTGAAAAGCCCACTCACAATCCGTCCCTTGGTCAGAGAGAGTAGTGAATTGGAAACTGACTGAATCCCAAAATCTTGCTGATCCCTCGCTTGGTCTGAATTACAGCCTTTCCATCAAATTTCAGTAATTTACAAAGACCAAGAAAATTGCCCTGCAAACTGCAAGATTGGGTCAAGTAACAAAACTATAGGCAAAGGAAGACTCCAAATTCAGAATTACAACCTTGTTTGTGCTCCTGCACACGTGACTGACTTGATTGGCGCACGGAATAGGGGTCGTTCTTTTTGTAACCCTTTATCACCAGTGATACAGTGGACAACTTGGCCATAGGGGCCCTCAAATTTGATTCTTTTGAATTTTGGGGACGAATTTCATTTTATGCAAGTGTAACACTCAGGTTCAGTTTCTTTATTTATAGTCATTTTGGTAAATGGATCAAACTGAAAACAAAATAGTAAATAAATCCATTGAAAGATAAATAAAAATTAAAATAAAGTTGAAGAAACTGAAAGAAAACTCATAGCATTCTTGCAAAACTTGGCAATAATATATTGCAAAACGGGAGGCTGGTCCTCTGGCTTTATTTGGGTCCTTCTAGAGCTCCAACATCGCAGTAAGAGCCGTCATCATCAAGTGGCCAGAACCCACGTATCCCCGATAATATAATCTTCAGGAGGTGCCGGTGGTAGATCATGTGAGGGAGATGTGGTATCGTGCTTCCACCACACTTAACACTTCTTCGACAGTACTTCACCTTGATCTTTGTGATATTTGAGGTATCAACCGAGTCAATCAGACCAAAGAGTGAGAGTCAAAGCAAATCATTTGAATGCTATGAGTAAAATATTTATTATTCTTTATCCTTTTCTTGTACTTAACATTTTACTGCTATTCATATTTGAGAGTGCTTTCGGACATGAGCCCTTTTAAGGGAATTCTTATAAATGTGAGTAATTCAGATTATAATACGATCTTTAAAAGTGTTGCTTACTTTTATTGATAAGGGGGGATTTTAAAGTGAGTCAATGACTGATTAACGTGCGTGGAGCAAAAATGGTTTTATTCACCTGAAGGCAAAAAAAGCGTGGCTGTAGACCATCAGCATACACCTACAGGTCTAGCCCGAGAGGCTGACCCTCTCGGGTTTGGATCAACCCAACCACTTCCCAAACAATGGAAATTTCTCCTCCTTTTACACCCGATTTTGTTATGATTGCGAACTGCGCCTGTTCCAAAATATGCGTACTTATTCTGAGCGTAACTTGCGCACGATCATCAATTGGCTAGAAGTTTGGGGCGTAACCATTTATGCCTAGGTGGAAAATTAGCCAGCCAAAGTGTTTCTACTCAAGACAAATGTCCATAATTAGGGGCTGGCCATACATTTATTTACCATATTCTTCATCTTATATCCTATTCTTATCATAACTTATAAACTAGTATTACCTGCTATTGTTTTGGTTGGTTTCTGAAACTATAACTTAAACGATTTTTTCCTCATAATTATAATCTAGAAATACCTCGTCTGTGACAAGTTTAGAAGTAGCGAGCTCGGACGGCTGCAAAAGTGCCGTTTTCGGTCTAATAATGACAATATCTAGACATATTTCTTACTTTTGGGTACTAAAGGGACACACTGGACCATTGTACAACAAAATCTGTGCGATCGTTTTACACATAACATGACATGAAAATGGGCGACAATTAGAGTTTCTGTGTGAAGGTGATGTTCCGAGTTGGCGGGTTTCGAAGAAGAAACTGTGGGACACTATCGGGCTTCATACCATTTAAATGTTGTGATAACAATCTAGGAGGTCATAAAAAATGCTCCAACTTTATAACGAGAGGTTGTTTGAAGTATAACATTAATGATGAAATTAAGAACATTAATTTGGGCTAGGAAACTGTGTGCTGCAATTACTGCAAGGTTGGCAAGCCGACATTCGTTACAATATGAAGTATCTATATATAATAACGGTGGTTATGTTGTCTGTATATCTGTCGTTGTGCTGACCGCGTCTATTTTTTCTCGGAGACCGAGGGCCGCACGGGCCCGGGGGGGGGAGAATCTTCATAGACAAGGGGGTGGTATCATCCGTGTCCAATCATTCTAAAAAGGGTAGTTTTTTCAGGATCCGGCACGTTACGTACGTAACGTGAAAAGGGTCTAAAAATCACAAAAATCAAGGAAAAAGGGTTATATTTTCTAAATGAGGACTTACGCATTTAGGGTCCATAATCATTTCAGCATAAAAAATTTTTAATTAACGTGTTCCGGAAAGTCTGTACTTGCCTTCAAACCTGTGCTTTCAAATCCCTAAATTTCAAAATTTTCCGCGCTACGCGCGGGGTGGTAAGGTAGGGTTAGGTTTGGGTTTGGGGTTAAGGAAACCCAGGCCAACACGTGATTTTAGTACATACTATTGGTTTGAGATGGAGAAATGACGACTCCTTTGTGATGCCTGATAATGTCATCTATAACCAAAATTGTTCTATATCACTTGCCCATGAAAGGAACAAAGGTTTAGCCCATGTATTTAAATATCAGTCAATTCTAGGTATGTAATTTTCTTTCTTAAAATAACTTTTGGGAATAATTTGGGTGCATAATTGTGTGGATTCGGCAATTCAGGGCCAAAATTTATCATTGCGCTGCAAATGCGGAAATAAGTGACGAAAAGAAAAAACGTTCTTAAATTGCGAATTCTCCGGAGCCCTATAGACCCATAGAAATGTCTTGAAACTAAATACCCCAAGGTTTCGCGGACCTCACCCCGTGCCACTACGAACTCTCCGTGAAAAGATGTGTAAGTCAAATATAAAACCCTTAACATGCATGAACTATTTTTACCGTCGGTTATCCCGCCGATACATTGGGCTATATGATTTTAAAGTATTCACTTCCAAATTTGCTTTTGATCAAATTGGCATGAGAACATGTGTTTCGGAAACAAACATTGCTTGGCATGGTTTCCGTGCTTCGACGGATGATGAGAGCGGCACTCCCTTCCCGAGGCACTACTATTTGGATTCTATGCGGCACTTTAACCCATCAAGTCGTTTTACTTTTTATAAGCCCATTTACCATATCTATATTTTGCTATAGTTGAATAACTTACAAATTTTCAAATCATTATTATTCAAATTAGCGGAAAAGTTGCGTTTGGAAAGTGAAGATTGCAAAGGACCCCCCCCCCCACCAGTTGCATGAAGCCGCATGGCCGCCCTCAGCAGCCATGCGTCGACTTTTTGCATAAGCCCTGGCTCAAAATGATCATAAATTTCCCCCTTTTAAATACCTTCTTCGGATATATCATGGCTGGACAAGTTACTGTCCCAGTGATTTCTGAATTACACCAAGCTCAGGCAAGCCTCTCTGGTGTGCACAAAAAAAATCACTCGACAGAATATGGTTTGGGGTTTTACGTATAAATGGGTAATATTAGCATCCTCCTTGCTTAGGTTGGAGAAGAAGAGAGGAGAAAGACAGATACTTGTTGAGGGTTATGCAAAATTGCGTGCTACTGATACTTGTTTCGGGTCACAAATTAGATCACGTACTTGTTTAGGGGTTAGCTAAATTGCGCTTGCCTGGATAGTGTTTAGGGGTGAAAATTCAATCTTCGAAAATACGTATTTAAGGTGCTTTTTATGATTGCTTGGGACCGGATGATACCCCCTGTCATTGAGAAGTGGCCCCCCCCGGGCCGCACGGTCCTGAAACTTGTTGGGAGGGTGCCCTTGACCGAACAAGACCGAGTTTGTATGGTTAGTGGATCAACGGTCATCGGGGGTCATTGCGAGGTCAAAGGAGGTTAAATGGACCGCGCCTATTTGTGGAGACAGAGGGTTCGTACGTTCATGAATCTTGGTGGGGGTGCCCCTTGACCTACTGAAGACCGGTTTGTATTGGTTAGGGATTCAAAAGGTCATCGGAGGTCATTCAAGGTCAAAAAAGGTCAACTGGGGGTAAACATGGTTGTATGGACATGAACTGGATGGGTGGGGTTCGATTTTTGATGCCGAATTGTGAAGGTCACGACAAGGTCATGCAGGGGTCATTCAATGGTCAAATGAGGTTTATAACGGTGATTTCTCGGAGACCGAGGGTCGCACGTTTCTGAAACTTGTAGTGTGACGTGCCTCTGACCGTTCGAAGACAGAGGTTGTATTGGTTAGTGATTATTAAAGGTTCATCAGGGGTCACAAAGGTCCAATGAGGTCAAATGGGTGGTAACGTTGGTGGATCCAGACGAAACTTGGTGTGCTCGGGGTAGTCGATGTTGATGCCGAAAATTTGAGCGTCACGACAAGGTCAAAAGAGGTAATTCAGTTCAAAAATGAGGGATAAACGTTGTTGTATGGACAAGAAACTTGGCGGGTGGGGTCAAGTTGATGGCAAAAATTTTGAAGGGCACGATAAGGTAACAAGGTCATCAGGTCAAATGAGGTTAAACGGGGTGTTATGGACAGAAAATTGGAGGGTGGGGTCAATTGTTGATGGCAAACAAAAATTTGAAGTCACGATAGAGTCATCGGGGGTCATCAAGGGTCAAAAAATGTGAATAGAATATCTGAGGTAAACGGGTTGTATGGACATGACACTTGGAGGGGGGGGTCGATTGTTGATGCCAACAATTTTGAAGGTCAGACAAGGTCATAGGGGTCAGTCAAGGTCAAAGGAGGTCAAATATGGATTCGAAATGTGGGTGTATGAGACATGCAACTTGGCGGTGTGGGTTGGCGTTGCCAGCAATCTTAAAGGTCACAAGGTCATCAGAGGTCATTTCAAGGTCAAAAACCCAAAACCTAAAAAAAACGTTTTTGCTTTTTCCCACTCAAAACAAAAAAACTGCAGGTCATACCATCCATTTTTCACCAAACCTTCCTATCATTGATACTTCCGGCCACCCCTTTATCCCCTTTTTTTCCTCACTTTCAATAATCAACAACCACTCATACTCATACAAACAACAAACTACCCAACACATGTGACTTACTTCAAAACGATACCAAACCTTCTAATTTTCACATGAAACTCTATTTTTCAGACATTCGCATTTTTTTACCCCAACTACCCAAAAACTACATAACACAAACCACACAAATTATATTTCAAAAAAACTAAAAAATTAAAAAAAAAAAAAAAAAAAAAAAAAAAAAAGGGTTTATTTGGGGGGGTGGTATGGGGTACTAACAAAAAAAACAAAAAATTGGGAAAACTTATAAATTTTGTTAAAAAAAATAAAAAAAATAAAAAATTGTAAAAAGGTTCATTCCAGGTCAAAGGCACCTTGAAAACCGGGGGACATTAAGCCAGGTGGATCGCGAACCCAGTGATAACAAACCCAGGTGATCGCGAACCCCAGGAGATCGCGAATTCCAGGTGATCGCGAAACCCAGGTGATCGCGAAACCGGGAGGGAGGGAATCGCTAGTTATAATTATACAAGCACAATAGTATAATGTTTCTGTCAGGCAGCTTATTACTACTATAAGTATAGTTGCTAGTATAAACATGTAGGCTATAAAAACATAGAGTCTACATAATTAATATTCAAAATTTGAGAACTTAGTAGAACCGTGTCAAACCATTGGTAATGGAGCACAGAATGGAAGTAACACGTCTCTTTACCAGTTTGTAAGTATTTTTCTTTACATTTTCCAACTTGTCATTCTCGGAACATTTGTTAGATCATTGGACTTTTTACAAAAAAAATAGTTCTAAAAATTCATAGAATTCAGCATAGGGCTATCGGCCTATGACTATACGGGATATTAAAGATTGCTTTGGAGGGATTTTTTCCTTGCCGCAGAATAGCTCAAAAATCTCTTCTTTGGTCTTACGGGGGGGGGGGGGGGTGGGGGGGGGGGTCGGACATGATCTGCTCGTTTGGCATGTGGGATTTCCAAACTGTATAATTTAGAATCTTAGTGTATTTTTATGGCAGCCTCGGTCCCAGTGACATTGACAAAATCACCTTTTAAGCCCCGTTTCAATACCATTTAGGAATATCTGATAATTTAGAAAAAACTATAAACTTCAAAATCCGTCGGGGTTAGTGGATAACACACTGCAAAATAGTGTAATTTCCAATAAAGGGTCATTTTAGATTTAAATATCGTGACCAGGCATAGCCTTAAAGGTGCATTTCGTGATTCAGGACCTTCTGTTTTATTCATTGTTCACTAGAATCCTTGAGAAAAGCTTATTCCCAAAAATGTGAGTTGATCCGGATCTTGCGGTTTTGGTTATGAGCAAAATTTGTTTCCCACGGTACCAAAGGGTCACTGTTGCTGTAATTCGGTCCGTTTAACGGAACAGAAAGTACAAAATGCGGAATGTCTTACAGATACGACTGAAGTTTGCATGTAAGATAGGTACACGTGGGATTACTAAGGCTAACGTTAAGATGATATAAAAATCTCAGCTTTTTTTGGGTAAGTCGGGGGCGAGGTTGTGGATCACGAAATGCCCCTTAAGTCAAGGCGTGTGTGACCGTTCGATATGGTAAGAGCGCCATCCTACCTATTAAGTCCTTTGAATAAGACTAGCACTTAGGTTACGCCGGAAGGTTGAATGGCGGTTCTGTGATGTTATAGGTTGGCAATCCTACCCCCCTGGTTTTTTAAGCCTACTAAAGTATATAAGATTAGTTCTGGCAATGCGTTTTCCGAAAGTATTTGTGCCAGATTAATTTGACGTCCCCAAATATCATTTGCGCATATTTTGGTGGGAAATTTCAAAGCGGCCCATTGGCGTTTTATCCTAAAATAGCAATAAATAAGAATTTTAGTGCACTATTCAAAACTTGTTTGCCCCTAAATCGTTACTGGATTTTTGAATTATTATTATGAGCCAACTTTATGGAAAAAATCCTTCAGAAATGGAAAGTGATTTTCATGTTGGGAGGGAGCGGGAGAAATTACTGCGCGTCATAAAAATCGGTTTGGATCGTCATTTTGAATCTGTTTACGGTGGCATCAAATGAAAGGGCATAACATGCTGGTTCTTTACTATATTATTAAATTCCATTTTGTCTATCAAATTATACCCAAAAATGGATGGGGGAAATTGGAATTCTAACTTGAAAGTACCTCTTTAGAGTTCCCTTCTCACTTTTAAAATAAACAACCATCCGTTAAAGTTTTTTACTTTAACATTGAACCACAGCGTTGTGATTATTTTATCGAAAACTCAGTCATGTGATTTATTATTCAAAGTTGAAATGTGCAAAAGTTGGAGAATATGCAGTGTCCAAATAATGGACATTTGCCCAAAGAGACAGGCAAAGGAGAATCTGTGAGATTGTCATCAGCGCATAGTTTGATGTGAAGACAAAAAACAAAACAAGCAACCGAACTTTGTAGCAGATTGGAGGTGTTGTTACACTATATAGCTGTCAGACCCACATATTGCATATGAATTATTGCAGACAGAAAGACTAAGCCTTACAGAAATTTAAATTATAAACAATATACATCGAACGTTGTGGGAAGATTGTACGTAAACACTAGTTACACAGTTACACTCGTTGAAATCTTTTAAGGTTATAAAATGCTAGAATTGATGTAACATTAATATTGAAGAGAGGGGAGAAGAGGCGAATATGGAAATATGTGGGCAGTGGCGGCATCAAAATTTTTTGGGGGGGGGAGGGTGGGGGGTTGTGGAGGGGGGAAGGGAAATGGGGAACATCCTAAATTTTGAGATTTTATGCAAATTGGCAGACAAATGCATATTTGGGACCATATTGGTGATTTTTGGACCCAAAAATATGTCACTTTCTTCTGGAGGGCGCGGGGGGGGTGCGTGATGGTGGAACCGGGGGAAGAGAAAAACAAGTAGGGGCAAATTCCCTTATGTACCTCCTGCTCTGCCACTGACTTTGGGGTGGTGGTGTTCTTAGTTCATATGGGGCCCAATCTGAAGACTTCGCTGGACCGTATTCAGCTATAGTTTGAGCTGAATATACTAAGACTCAAAGATAATCTGGTTTTTTACCGTCCCCTATTTGGGCATGGTATAAACTCTAGCCGATGGATAGAACCTATGACCCTTTGCCTCGTCTGACAGAGTGCACCGAACTTTTTTGAAACAAAGTAGTAGTGCAAGTGTTTTTGTCAACAAAAAAAGTGCCCGACATTCAAGGACGGACGGCAGCCAGTGAGGGGGTACGGAAGGACAAAACATTCGATCAATACGGGGGACAATAGACGTTGTAGTTTTAAGGTAAGATGTGCCTATTGACAAAGGCTGTGTCGTCAATTCTTGGGAACTAGGCTTGTGCAGTGAATTGCGTACAAAAACAAGAGTCAAGATAAGATTTTTTAAAGTTTAATTCAAGGATATACATCCTCAGCACTGCCACTCACTCACTCACTGTTAAATTGATGTTGTTTATCCACGGGGGGCTCAGTCTTCATAGACAAGGGTTATCATCCGGGTCCAAGAATTCACGAAAAAAGGGTAGTTTTTTCAGGACCGGCACGTAACGTAGGTACCGTGAAAGGGTCTAAAAAATCACCAATAAAATCAAGAAAAAGGGTTATATTTCTAAATGAGGACTTAGCATTTAGGGTCCAGATTATGCATTTCAGCATAAAAAAATTTAAAGTGTTCGGAAGTCTGTACTTGCCTTAAAACCTGTGCTTTCAATCCTAGATTTCAAAACATTTCCGCGCTACGCGCGGTTAAAAGAAACCAAAGGCCTATACACGTGTATTTTTAGTAAATACCTATTGGTTGGAGATTGAGAAATGACGACTCCTTTTGGATTGCCTGATAATGTCACTATTACAAAATGTTCTAGATCACTGAACCATGAAACTGACAATGTTTTAGCAATTTATTAAATATCAGGTCAATTATAGTATGTTAATTTTCTTTTTAAAATACATTTTGGGACTAATTAAGTTGGGTGCTAATTGTGCGGATTCGGAATTTTTCAGGGGAAAATTTATCGCTGCGCTGCAATGCGGAAATAAGTGCCGTAAATAACGTTCTCTAAATGCGTATTTTCCCGGACCTATATGACCCATAGAAATCGTTCTTGAAAACTTAAATACCCCAAGGTTTCCACGACCCACCCCGTGCCCCTTACGAACTCCTACGTGAAAATATGATTAATTCAAAAGAAAACCTTAAATGCATGAACTGATGTTTTAAAGTTCGTTTTATACCGTCGATCATTGGACTATATGAATTTTAAAGTTATTCACTTAAATATTGCAGTTTTATAAAATTTGCATGAGAACAGGTGTTTCGGAAGCAAACACAGTGCTTGGTATGGGTTCCGTGCTTCGAAGCGAGAGAGGAGAGCGGGCACTCCCCCCGCGTCAATTACTATTTGGATTCTTGCGGCAATTTACCCATTCAAAGTCTGTTTTCTTTTGCTAGCACATATTTACCCATATCTCTATTGCATTAGTGAACATTACAATTTCAAATCTTATATCAAATTCGCATGAAAATGTGCGTTGGAAAGTGAAGAAAAGATTGCAAAGGACCCCCCCCCCCCAACCCGCGCTTGCATGAAGCGCAATGGCGTACTCAGCAGCAATGTCGGCGACTTTTTTGCATACGCCCCTGGCTCAAAATGAATAAATTCCACCGTTTAAATACCTTTTCTTAGGATAGATCCCGGCTGGAAAGTTAACTTTCCCCAGATATTTTCTGAATTACACCAAGCTCAGACAAGCCTCTCTAGTGTTCAAAAAAAAATCCTGACAGAATATGGTTTGGGGTTTTACGTATAAGGGGTAATGGTTAAATAAGTGCATCAATACTTGATTAGGGTTAGGAGAAAGAGGAAAGACAAGATACTTTTTAGGGTATGCAAATTGCGATTACTGATACGTGTTAGGCGTCACAAATTAGAATCAAGTATGGTTAGGGTAGCTAATTGCGCATGCTGTGCTGATACGTGTTAGGGGTGGAAAATTCTGCAATTCAAGTTTTGAAAAATACGTATTTAGGGTGCTTTTTATGATGCTTGACACGGATGATACCCCTGTCATTGGAATGTGGCACCCCGGGTGTTTATCACTAGTACAGGGAACCTTTACGTCGTTTTTGACATTGGTCGTCGGCACGACGTAAAGGCCAATGATGCATTGAAAAGCCGTAGCAACAAGCCACTGTATAAGTATGGACTTGTCGGACGCAGTGCTGCGTCGGAAAGTCAATTACTAGTGTCTAATTTAGTTATAATTCAATAACCCAAATGGCCCCGCAGTATTTATCATGCATCTAATTGTACTTGTTATTTATATCCTGCAATTCGTGTTTCTGCGATATGCAATAATATTAAGTCTGTATTTTGGGAGATATTCTTGTGGGATTCGTGCTACCCGATTTGACTTATGTAAGGTCGTCATACTAGATAGAAAGGAGGGGGATTCGTAAATGTTAAAATTCAGAAGATTGATAAGGACTAGTCTGACAGCCAGAGAATTTCAAGTATGACTTCCGTTTGTACTAGTTATCAACGGCCGGCTCCGTCCAGAGATGTCCCAGGCCTAGGGCCTCCTAACTAACCTGTACAGTTACTTATAATAGTTGTTGGACTGTACGGAATCAACATGATCTAGGTGACCTCCTCGATATGGATGTTCAGAATTTTTTTTCAATAATACAAAATTGTGCTCTTGTCTTACTATTTAGACTTAGTCTACGTGCTAGCTTGGTCAGAAAAAAGGGTCGTAAATAAATGAGCGAGGTTCGGAAGATTTCAGGGGCATATGTTCTTCATTACTCGATTGTACTCCTTGACCATGCCGCCAAGCATGCTGTGCTGCATGGGCAGTGAGCATGGTCTACGATAGTCTACGAGTTAGACCCTCCCTACGATCTTCTTTCCTAAAACCCAGAGCGGCAGTTCATTCAAACACCGGGGTCCACTGTGCCACAAAGTCAAGAATTTTGGTATACTTACAGTACTTTATGACACGAAATCCATGTATATATGAAAACTTTGATGTCTTACATCCCTACTAGCTCAATTTTAAAAATACAAACGGTGCACAGCTCATGCTTAAATCCGTGAAATGATGACCCTAAAAAGCACAAAATGACCGAAAAATTGAAGCTAAACACAGTCGTCTCCCACTGCCGGGTGTATGTTCGTAATTTATTGGTAATCAGCGAAAATAAGCATGCCCGTACATATTCTAAAGAAAATAAACCAGGAACAATCCAGGGGCGACTCACTGATCTAGACAAGTGTGGGGCGACTGCTATGTTTAATTTGGGATTTTTAACGGTTAAGAAATCACCGTTTCAAAATCATCAGATTTTAACCATGAATGGAAAATTATTCAAGGAAACAACGTGCGTATAATATAAATATAATTTAGGACTGCATCAAAAGTAAAGATTTTCAATAAGTGCTGTTTTTGTACTGATTCTGAATTTGCTTATTCCGCATCAGATCCGCTGCGGACCCACCCCGGCATTTTCTAATACACTCCCGTGCGTAGCGTTGTAGGAGGTAGGTACGGACGACGTGCAACGCTACGGAACGAGCTAGGATGGGACATGGAGGTCAATTAGAATATGAACATTGTTGTTGCGGCGTTCCTGTAGTTGCTTATGTTGCACCAGAGAAGATGGTTGCACTTTTAACAGTAGTGCCCGAATTGTCAAAATCGCTATGGTGATCATTATTATTAAGAAATAGCGATGTTATGTTAAAAAACATTGTTTCGTCAAGCTGCATAGAAAGGACATCGCCGCATAAGGAATGAAGGACGCCCTCTATAGTTTTCATGAGAACGAATGAACTTGAAACATTCCGCATCTTAAAGGGCCATCGCTAATAGCCTCGTCCCCAGGGACCCCAGATTTTTACCGGAAGTGGTCAAAATTTTAATGGTATCAGAAGAAAGCTACTATTTTTCTCTTCTCATTTACGCTATGAAATCTTAGGGCTAAAGGATGTTTGGTTTGGATGTTATGAGCGAAAATGTGCCCCATTTTGGTTGACCAATATAATATTAATTTTACATAGTACTCTATGGGGATTACAAAATCACGTTTTTAGCTATCACATTAAACCAGGTTGAAATATCAGCGCGAAAATTACAGATGCAATTTTAGGGTGAAGGCCATTCTATCATGATAAAAACTTTATATCAGGCCATCCCCCTTTAAAGCGACATGCTCAAAGTTTACCTTTAGCTAGTTTTAAATTCCCAAAAAGTCAGTTTAATGTAAAATGATAATACAGGCGTCAATGGGTAGTAATTGAAATTTCCAAATATGAACCCTTTCCCCCTCAACTTCAAGAACCACAATGCCGCTTTGCAGGGATGTGTGCGATATTATTTAGCAACATATGTGGCGTTCAGGTTCTGGGGGGGGGGGAAGACCTAATTTTTGCATTTTTGTGGGCCGCCAGCTATAGCTGGCAGGACCACTTAGCAATCCGTTGTGCGTGTGTATGTGTGGATGTGTGTGTGGATGTGTGTGTGGATGTGTGTGTCACAAATTGTTAAGTTTTTTTTA